>JAAAWM010011821.1:7500-109706 GCA_036873465.1 Thinopyrum obtusiflorum
ACCCATGAGCAAAAAGTTTCAACCGGACACATAGAGAGATAGGGGCTTATAGTTTCGCCTCCCAACGTATTCACCTCAAGGGTGATGTCAACAATAATAACTCATGCTCACTCATATCCAACTGGACATATGTGCCTAGATCTTTCCTCACCACATGTTGCTTGCAAAAAGAGAAAATAAAAAGGAATAGGGAAGAATACTTTCACTCTTGCATAAAAGTAAATACATAAAATTAAAAGATAGGCCCTTCGCAGAGGGAAGCAGAGGCTGCCATGTGTTTTTTGTTTGTATGCCAAATCCATTAATGCAAAAGAACGTCACGTTATATTGCCCCTTATGATAGCAACCTTTATTATGCAGTCCGTCGCTTTTATTACTTTGCCATCGCAAGTTCGTACAACACTCAATTTTCTCTTACACTAAATGATCCAACACATTTAGAAGCAATTTTTATTGGGGGGGGGGGGGGGGGGGGGGGGGGGGGGGGGGGGGGGGGGGGGGGGGGGGGGGGGGGGGGGGGGGGGGGGGGGGGGGGGGGGGGGGGGGGGGGGGGGGGGGGGGGGGGGGGGGGGGGGGGGGGGGGGGGGGGGGGGGGGGGGGGGGGGGGGGGGGGGGGGGGGGGGGGGGGGGGGGGGGGGGGGGGGGGGGGGGGGGGGGGGGGGGGGGGGGGGGGGGGGGGGGGGGGGGGGGGGGGGGGGGGGGGGGGGGGGGGGGGGGGGGGGGGGGGGGGGGGGGGGGGGGGGGGGGGGGGGGGGGGGGGGGGGGGGGGGGGGGGGGGGGGGGGGGGGGGGGGGGGGGGGGGGGGGGGGGGGGGGGGGGGGGGGGGGGGGGGGGGGGGGGGGGGGGGGGGGGGGGGGGGGGGGGGGGGGGGGGGGGGGGGGGGGGGGGGGGGGGGGGGGGGGGGGGGGGGGGGGGGGGGGGGGGGGGGGGGGGGGGGGGGGGGGGGGGGGGGGGGGGGGGGGGGGGGGGGGGGGGGGGGGGGGGGGGGGGGGGGGGGGGGGGGGGGGGGGGGGGGGGGGGGGGGGGGGGGGGGGGGGGGGGGGGGGGGGGGGGGGGGGGGGGGGGGGGGGGGGGGGGGGGGGGGGGGGGGGGGGGGGGGGGGGGGGGGGGGGGGGGGGGGGGGGGGGGGGGGGGGGGGGGGGGGGGGGGGGGGGGGGGGGGGGGGGGGGGGGGGGGGGGGGGGGGGGGGGGGGGGGGGGGGGGGGGGGGGGGGGGGGGGGGGGGGGGGGGGGGGGGGGGGGGGGGGGGGGGGGGGGGGGGGGGGGGGGGGGGGGGGGGGGGGGGGGGGGGGGGGGGGGGGGGGGGGGGGGGGGGGGGGGGGGGGGGGGGGGGGGGGGGGGGGGGGGGGGGGGGGGGGGGGGGGGGGGGGGGGGGGGGGGGGGGGGGGGGGGGGGGGGGGGGGGGGGGGGGGGGGGGGGGGGGGGGGGGGGGGGGGGGGGGGGGGGGGGGGGGGGGGGGGGGGGGGGGGGGGGGGGGGGGGGGGGGGGGGGGGGGGGGGGGGGGGGGGGGGGGGGGGGGGGGGGGGGGGGGGGGGGGGGGGGGGGGGGGGGGGGGGGGGGGGGGGGGGGGGGGGGGGGGGGGGGGGGGGGGGGGGGGGGGGGGGGGGGGGGGGGGGGGGGGGGGGGGGGGGGGGGGGGGGGGGGGGGGGGGGGGGGGGGGGGGGGGGGGGGGGGGGGGGGGGGGGGGGGGGGGGGGGGGGGGGGGGGGGGGGGGGGGGGGGGGGGGGGGGGGGGGGGGGGGGGGGGGGGGGGGGGGGGGGGGGGGGGGGGGGGGGGGGGGGGGGGGGGGGGGGGGGGGGGGGGGGGGGGGGGGGGGGGGGGGGGGGGGGGGGGGGGGGGGGGGGGGGGGGGGGGGGGGGGGGGGGGGGGGGGGGGGGGGGGGGGGGGGGGGGGGGGGGGGGGGGGGGGGGGGGGGGGGGGGGGGGGGGGGGGGGGGGGGGGGGGGGGGGGGGGGGGGGGGGGGGGGGGGGGGGGGGGGGGGGGGGGGGGGGGGGGGGGGGGGGGGGGGGGGGGGGGGGGGGGGGGGGGGGGGGGGGGGGGGGGGGGGGGGGGGGGGGGGGGGGGGGGGGGGGGGGGGGGGGGGGGGGGGGGGGGGGGGGGGGGGGGGGGGGGGGGGGGGGGGGGGGGGGGGGGGGGGGGGGGGGGGGGGGGGGGGGGGGGGGGGGGGGGGGGGGGGGGGGGGGGGGGGGGGGGGGGGGGGGGGGGGGGGGGGGGGGGGGGGGGGGGGGGGGGGGGGGGGGGGGGGGGGGGGGGGGGGGGGGGGGGGGGGGGGGGGGGGGGGGGGGGGGGGGGGGGGGGGGGGGGGGGGGGGGGGGGGGGGGGGGGGGGGGGGGGGGGGGGGGGGGGGGGGGGGGGGGGGGGGGGGGGGGGGGGGGGGGGGGGGGGGGGGGGGGGGGGGGGGGGGGGGGGGGGGGGGGGGGGGGGGGGGGGGGGGGGGGGGGGGGGGGGGGGGGGGGGGGGGGGGGGGGGGGGGGGGGGGGGGGGGGGGGGGGGGGGGGGGGGGGGGGGGGGGGGGGGGGGGGGGGGGGGGGGGGGGGGGGGGGGGGGGGGGGGGGGGGGGGGGGGGGGGGGGGGGGGGGGGGGGGGGGGGGGGGGGGGGGGGGGGGGGGGGGGGGGGGGGGGGGGGGGGGGGGGGGGGGGGGGGGGGGGGGGGGGGGGGGGGGGGGGGGGGGGGGGGGGGGGGGGGGGGGGGGGGGGGGGGGGGGGGGGGGGGGGGGGGGGGGGGGGGGGGGGGGGGGGGGGGGGGGGGGGGGGGGGGGGGGGGGGGGGGGGGGGGGGGGGGGGGGGGGGGGGGGGGGGGGGGGGGGGGGGGGGGGGGGGGGGGGGGGGGGGGGGGGGGGGGGGGGGGGGGGGGGGGGGGGGGGGGGGGGGGGGGGGGGGGGGGGGGGGGGGGGGGGGGGGGGGGGGGGGGGGGGGGGGGGGGGGGGGGGGGGGGGGGGGGGGGGGGGGGGGGGGGGGGGGGGGGGGGGGGGGGGGGGGGGGGGGGGGGGGGGGGGGGGGGGGGGGGGGGGGGGGGGGGGGGGGGGGGGGGGGGGGGGGGGGGGGGGGGGGGGGGGGGGGGGGGGGGGGGGGGGGGGGGGGGGGGGGGGGGGGGGGGGGGGGGGGGGGGGGGGGGGGGGGGGGGGGGGGGGGGGGGGGGGGGGGGGGGGGGGGGGGGGGGGGGGGGGGGGGGGGGGGGGGGGGGGGGGGGGGGGGGGGGGGGGGGGGGGGGGGGGGGGGGGGGGGGGGGGGGGGGGGGGGGGGGGGGGGGGGGGGGGGGGGGGGGGGGGGGGGGGGGGGGGGGGGGGGGGGGGGGGGGGGGGGGGGGGGGGGGGGGGGGGGGGGGGGGGGGGGGGGGGGGGGGGGGGGGGGGGGGGGGGGGGGGGGGGGGGGGGGGGGGGGGGGGGGGGGGGGGGGGGGGGGGGGGGGGGGGGGGGGGGGGGGGGGGGGGGGGGGGGGGGGGGGGGGGGGGGGGGGGGGGGGGGGGGGGGGGGGGGGGGGGGGGGGGGGGGGGGGGGGGGGGGGGGGGGGGGGGGGGGGGGGGGGGGGGGGGGGGGGGGGGGGGGGGGGGGGGGGGGGGGGGGGGGGGGGGGGGGGGGGGGGGGGGGGGGGGGGGGGGGGGGGGGGGGGGGGGGGGGGGGGGGGGGGGGGGGGGGGGGGGGGGGGGGGGGGGGGGGGGGGGGGGGGGGGGGGGGGGGGGGGGGGGGGGGGGGGGGGGGGGGGGGGGGGGGGGGGGGGGGGGGGGGGGGGGGGGGGGGGGGGGGGGGGGGGGGGGGGGGGGGGGGGGGGGGGGGGGGGGGGGGGGGGGGGGGGGGGGGGGGGGGGGGGGGGGGGGGGGGGGGGGGGGGGGGGGGGGGGGGGGGGGGGGGGGGGGGGGGGGGGGGGGGGGGGGGGGGGGGGGGGGGGGGGGGGGGGGGGGGGGGGGGGGGGGGGGGGGGGGGGGGGGGGGGGGGGGGGGGGGGGGGGGGGGGGGGGGGGGGGGGGGGGGGGGGGGGGGGGGGGGGGGGGGGGGGGGGGGGGGGGGGGGGGGGGGGGGGGGGGGGGGGGGGGGGGGGGGGGGGGGGGGGGGGGGGGGGGGGGGGGGGGGGGGGGGGGGGGGGGGGGGGGGGGGGGGGGGGGGGGGGGGGGGGGGGGGGGGGGGGGGGGGGGGGGGGGGGGGGGGGGGGGGGGGGGGGGGGGGGGGGGGGGGGGGGGGGGGGGGGGGGGGGGGGGGGGGGGGGGGGGGGGGGGGGGGGGGGGGGGGGGGGGGGGGGGGGGGGGGGGGGGGGGGGGGGGGGGGGGGGGGGGGGGGGGGGGGGGGGGGGGGGGGGGGGGGGGGGGGGGGGGGGGGGGGGGGGGGGGGGGGGGGGGGGGGGGGGGGGGGGGGGGGGGGGGGGGGGGGGGGGGGGGGGGGGGGGGGGGGGGGGGGGGGGGGGGGGGGGGGGGGGGGGGGGGGGGGGGGGGGGGGGGGGGGGGGGGGGGGGGGGGGGGGGGGGGGGGGGGGGGGGGGGGGGGGGGGGGGGGGGGGGGGGGGGGGGGGGGGGGGGGGGGGGGGGGGGGGGGGGGGGGGGGGGGGGGGGGGGGGGGGGGGGGGGGGGGGGGGGGGGGGGGGGGGGGGGGGGGGGGGGGGGGGGGGGGGGGGGGGGGGGGGGGGGGGGGGGGGGGGGGGGGGGGGGGGGGGGGGGGGGGGGGGGGGGGGGGGGGGGGGGGGGGGGGGGGGGGGGGGGGGGGGGGGGGGGGGGGGGGGGGGGGGGGGGGGGGGGGGGGGGGGGGGGGGGGGGGGGGGGGGGGGGGGGGGGGGGGGGGGGGGGGGGGGGGGGGGGGGGGGGGGGGGGGGGGGGGGGGGGGGGGGGGGGGGGGGGGGGGGGGGGGGGGGGGGGGGGGGGGGGGGGGGGGGGGGGGGGGGGGGGGGGGGGGGGGGGGGGGGGGGGGGGGGGGGGGGGGGGGGGGGGGGGGGGGGGGGGGGGGGGGGGGGGGGGGGGGGGGGGGGGGGGGGGGGGGGGGGGGGGGGGGGGGGGGGGGGGGGGGGGGGGGGGGGGGGGGGGGGGGGGGGGGGGGGGGGGGGGGGGGGGGGGGGGGGGGGGGGGGGGGGGGGGGGGGGGGGGGGGGGGGGGGGGGGGGGGGGGGGGGGGGGGGGGGGGGGGGGGGGGGGGGGGGGGGGGGGGGGGGGGGGGGGGGGGGGGGGGGGGGGGGGGGGGGGGGGGGGGGGGGGGGGGGGGGGGGGGGGGGGGGGGGGGGGGGGGGGGGGGGGGGGGGGGGGGGGGGGGGGGGGGGGGGGGGGGGGGGGGGGGGGGGGGGGGGGGGGGGGGGGGGGGGGGGGGGGGGGGGGGGGGGGGGGGGGGGGGGGGGGGGGGGGGGGGGGGGGGGGGGGGGGGGGGGGGGGGGGGGGGGGGGGGGGGGGGGGGGGGGGGGGGGGGGGGGGGGGGGGGGGGGGGGGGGGGGGGGGGGGGGGGGGGGGGGGGGGGGGGGGGGGGGGGGGGGGGGGGGGGGGGGGGGGGGGGGGGGGGGGGGGGGGGGGGGGGGGGGGGGGGGGGGGGGGGGGGGGGGGGGGGGGGGGGGGGGGGGGGGGGGGGGGGGGGGGGGGGGGGGGGGGGGGGGGGGGGGGGGGGGGGGGGGGGGGGGGGGGGGGGGGGGGGGGGGGGGGGGGGGGGGGGGGGGGGGGGGGGGGGGGGGGGGGGGGGGGGGGGGGGGGGGGGGGGGGGGGGGGGGGGGGGGGGGGGGGGGGGGGGGGGGGGGGGGGGGGGGGGGGGGGGGGGGGGGGGGGGGGGGGGGGGGGGGGGGGGGGGGGGGGGGGGGGGGGGGGGGGGGGGGGGGGGGGGGGGGGGGGGGGGGGGGGGGGGGGGGGGGGGGGGGGGGGGGGGGGGGGGGGGGGGGGGGGGGGGGGGGGGGGGGGGGGGGGGGGGGGGGGGGGGGGGGGGGGGGGGGGGGGGGGGGGGGGGGGGGGGGGGGGGGGGGGGGGGGGGGGGGGGGGGGGGGGGGGGGGGGGGGGGGGGGGGGGGGGGGGGGGGGGGGGGGGGGGGGGGGGGGGGGGGGGGGGGGGGGGGGGGGGGGGGGGGGGGGGGGGGGGGGGGGGGGGGGGGGGGGGGGGGGGGGGGGGGGGGGGGGGGGGGGGGGGGGGGGGGGGGGGGGGGGGGGGGGGGGGGGGGGGGGGGGGGGGGGGGGGGGGGGGGGGGGGGGGGGGGGGGGGGGGGGGGGGGGGGGGGGGGGGGGGGGGGGGGGGGGGGGGGGGGGGGGGGGGGGGGGGGGGGGGGGGGGGGGGGGGGGGGGGGGGGGGGGGGGGGGGGGGGGGGGGGGGGGGGGGGGGGGGGGGGGGGGGGGGGGGGGGGGGGGGGGGGGGGGGGGGGGGGGGGGGGGGGGGGGGGGGGGGGGGGGGGGGGGGGGGGGGGGGGGGGGGGGGGGGGGGGGGGGGGGGGGGGGGGGGGGGGGGGGGGGGGGGGGGGGGGGGGGGGGGGGGGGGGGGGGGGGGGGGGGGGGGGGGGGGGGGGGGGGGGGGGGGGGGGGGGGGGGGGGGGGGGGGGGGGGGGGGGGGGGGGGGGGGGGGGGGGGGGGGGGGGGGGGGGGGGGGGGGGGGGGGGGGGGGGGGGGGGGGGGGGGGGGGGGGGGGGGGGGGGGGGGGGGGGGGGGGGGGGGGGGGGGGGGGGGGGGGGGGGGGGGGGGGGGGGGGGGGGGGGGGGGGGGGGGGGGGGGGGGGGGGGGGGGGGGGGGGGGGGGGGGGGGGGGGGGGGGGGGGGGGGGGGGGGGGGGGGGGGGGGGGGGGGGGGGGGGGGGGGGGGGGGGGGGGGGGGGGGGGGGGGGGGGGGGGGGGGGGGGGGGGGGGGGGGGGGGGGGGGGGGGGGGGGGGGGGGGGGGGGGGGGGGGGGGGGGGGGGGGGGGGGGGGGGGGGGGGGGGGGGGGGGGGGGGGGGGGGGGGGGGGGGGGGGGGGGGGGGGGGGGGGGGGGGGGGGGGGGGGGGGGGGGGGGGGGGGGGGGGGGGGGGGGGGGGGGGGGGGGGGGGGGGGGGGGGGGGGGGGGGGGGGGGGGGGGGGGGGGGGGGGGGGGGGGGGGGGGGGGGGGGGGGGGGGGGGGGGGGGGGGGGGGGGGGGGGGGGGGGGGGGGGGGGGGGGGGGGGGGGGGGGGGGGGGGGGGGGGGGGGGGGGGGGGGGGGGGGGGGGGGGGGGGGGGGGGGGGGGGGGGGGGGGGGGGGGGGGGGGGGGGGGGGGGGGGGGGGGGGGGGGGGGGGGGGGGGGGGGGGGGGGGGGGGGGGGGGGGGGGGGGGGGGGGGGGGGGGGGGGGGGGGGGGGGGGGGGGGGGGGGGGGGGGGGGGGGGGGGGGGGGGGGGGGGGGGGGGGGGGGGGGGGGGGGGGGGGGGGGGGGGGGGGGGGGGGGGGGGGGGGGGGGGGGGGGGGGGGGGGGGGGGGGGGGGGGGGGGGGGGGGGGGGGGGGGGGGGGGGGGGGGGGGGGGGGGGGGGGGGGGGGGGGGGGGGGGGGGGGGGGGGGGGGGGGGGGGGGGGGGGGGGGGGGGGGGGGGGGGGGGGGGGGGGGGGGGGGGGGGGGGGGGGGGGGGGGGGGGGGGGGGGGGGGGGGGGGGGGGGGGGGGGGGGGGGGGGGGGGGGGGGGGGGGGGGGGGGGGGGGGGGGGGGGGGGGGGGGGGGGGGGGGGGGGGGGGGGGGGGGGGGGGGGGGGGGGGGGGGGGGGGGGGGGGGGGGGGGGGGGGGGGGGGGGGGGGGGGGGGGGGGGGGGGGGGGGGGGGGGGGGGGGGGGGGGGGGGGGGGGGGGGGGGGGGGGGGGGGGGGGGGGGGGGGGGGGGGGGGGGGGGGGGGGGGGGGGGGGGGGGGGGGGGGGGGGGGGGGGGGGGGGGGGGGGGGGGGGGGGGGGGGGGGGGGGGGGGGGGGGGGGGGGGGGGGGGGGGGGGGGGGGGGGGGGGGGGGGGGGGGGGGGGGGGGGGGGGGGGGGGGGGGGGGGGGGGGGGGGGGGGGGGGGGGGGGGGGGGGGGGGGGGGGGGGGGGGGGGGGGGGGGGGGGGGGGGGGGGGGGGGGGGGGGGGGGGGGGGGGGGGGGGGGGGGGGGGGGGGGGGGGGGGGGGGGGGGGGGGGGGGGGGGGGGGGGGGGGGGGGGGGGGGGGGGGGGGGGGGGGGGGGGGGGGGGGGGGGGGGGGGGGGGGGGGGGGGGGGGGGGGGGGGGGGGGGGGGGGGGGGGGGGGGGGGGGGGGGGGGGGGGGGGGGGGGGGGGGGGGGGGGGGGGGGGGGGGGGGGGGGGGGGGGGGGGGGGGGGGGGGGGGGGGGGGGGGGGGGGGGGGGGGGGGGGGGGGGGGGGGGGGGGGGGGGGGGGGGGGGGGGGGGGGGGGGGGGGGGGGGGGGGGGGGGGGGGGGGGGGGGGGGGGGGGGGGGGGGGGGGGGGGGGGGGGGGGGGGGGGGGGGGGGGGGGGGGGGGGGGGGGGGGGGGGGGGGGGGGGGGGGGGGGGGGGGGGGGGGGGGGGGGGGGGGGGGGGGGGGGGGGGGGGGGGGGGGGGGGGGGGGGGGGGGGGGGGGGGGGGGGGGGGGGGGGGGGGGGGGGGGGGGGGGGGGGGGGGGGGGGGGGGGGGGGGGGGGGGGGGGGGGGGGGGGGGGGGGGGGGGGGGGGGGGGGGGGGGGGGGGGGGGGGGGGGGGGGGGGGGGGGGGGGGGGGGGGGGGGGGGGGGGGGGGGGGGGGGGGGGGGGGGGGGGGGGGGGGGGGGGGGGGGGGGGGGGGGGGGGGGGGGGGGGGGGGGGGGGGGGGGGGGGGGGGGGGGGGGGGGGGGGGGGGGGGGGGGGGGGGGGGGGGGGGGGGGGGGGGGGGGGGGGGGGGGGGGGGGGGGGGGGGGGGGGGGGGGGGGGGGGGGGGGGGGGGGGGGGGGGGGGGGGGGGGGGGGGGGGGGGGGGGGGGGGGGGGGGGGGGGGGGGGGGGGGGGGGGGGGGGGGGGGGGGGGGGGGGGGGGGGGGGGGGGGGGGGGGGGGGGGGGGGGGGGGGGGGGGGGGGGGGGGGGGGGGGGGGGGGGGGGGGGGGGGGGGGGGGGGGGGGGGGGGGGGGGGGGGGGGGGGGGGGGGGGGGGGGGGGGGGGGGGGGGGGGGGGGGGGGGGGGGGGGGGGGGGGGGGGGGGGGGGGGGGGGGGGGGGGGGGGGGGGGGGGGGGGGGGGGGGGGGGGGGGGGGGGGGGGGGGGGGGGGGGGGGGGGGGGGGGGGGGGGGGGGGGGGGGGGGGGGGGGGGGGGGGGGGGGGGGGGGGGGGGGGGGGGGGGGGGGGGGGGGGGGGGGGGGGGGGGGGGGGGGGGGGGGGGGGGGGGGGGGGGGGGGGGGGGGGGGGGGGGGGGGGGGGGGGGGGGGGGGGGGGGGGGGGGGGGGGGGGGGGGGGGGGGGGGGGGGGGGGGGGGGGGGGGGGGGGGGGGGGGGGGGGGGGGGGGGGGGGGGGGGGGGGGGGGGGGGGGGGGGGGGGGGGGGGGGGGGGGGGGGGGGGGGGGGGGGGGGGGGGGGGGGGGGGGGGGGGGGGGGGGGGGGGGGGGGGGGGGGGGGGGGGGGGGGGGGGGGGGGGGGGGGGGGGGGGGGGGGGGGGGGGGGGGGGGGGGGGGGGGGGGGGGGGGGGGGGGGGGGGGGGGGGGGGGGGGGGGGGGGGGGGGGGGGGGGGGGGGGGGGGGGGGGGGGGGGGGGGGGGGGGGGGGGGGGGGGGGGGGGGGGGGGGGGGGGGGGGGGGGGGGGGGGGGGGGGGGGGGGGGGGGGGGGGGGGGGGGGGGGGGGGGGGGGGGGGGGGGGGGGGGGGGGGGGGGGGGGGGGGGGGGGGGGGGGGGGGGGGGGGGGGGGGGGGGGGGGGGGGGGGGGGGGGGGGGGGGGGGGGGGGGGGGGGGGGGGGGGGGGGGGGGGGGGGGGGGGGGGGGGGGGGGGGGGGGGGGGGGGGGGGGGGGGGGGGGGGGGGGGGGGGGGGGGGGGGGGGGGGGGGGGGGGGGGGGGGGGGGGGGGGGGGGGGGGGGGGGGGGGGGGGGGGGGGGGGGGGGGGGGGGGGGGGGGGGGGGGGGGGGGGGGGGGGGGGGGGGGGGGGGGGGGGGGGGGGGGGGGGGGGGGGGGGGGGGGGGGGGGGGGGGGGGGGGGGGGGGGGGGGGGGGGGGGGGGGGGGGGGGGGGGGGGGGGGGGGGGGGGGGGGGGGGGGGGGGGGGGGGGGGGGGGGGGGGGGGGGGGGGGGGGGGGGGGGGGGGGGGGGGGGGGGGGGGGGGGGGGGGGGGGGGGGGGGGGGGGGGGGGGGGGGGGGGGGGGGGGGGGGGGGGGGGGGGGGGGGGGGGGGGGGGGGGGGGGGGGGGGGGGGGGGGGGGGGGGGGGGGGGGGGGGGGGGGGGGGGGGGGGGGGGGGGGGGGGGGGGGGGGGGGGGGGGGGGGGGGGGGGGGGGGGGGGGGGGGGGGGGGGGGGGGGGGGGGGGGGGGGGGGGGGGGGGGGGGGGGGGGGGGGGGGGGGGGGGGGGGGGGGGGGGGGGGGGGGGGGGGGGGGGGGGGGGGGGGGGGGGGGGGGGGGGGGGGGGGGGGGGGGGGGGGGGGGGGGGGGGGGGGGGGGGGGGGGGGGGGGGGGGGGGGGGGGGGGGGGGGGGGGGGGGGGGGGGGGGGGGGGGGGGGGGGGGGGGGGGGGGGGGGGGGGGGGGGGGGGGGGGGGGGGGGGGGGGGGGGGGGGGGGGGGGGGGGGGGGGGGGGGGGGGGGGGGGGGGGGGGGGGGGGGGGGGGGGGGGGGGGGGGGGGGGGGGGGGGGGGGGGGGGGGGGGGGGGGGGGGGGGGGGGGGGGGGGGGGGGGGGGGGGGGGGGGGGGGGGGGGGGGGGGGGGGGGGGGGGGGGGGGGGGGGGGGGGGGGGGGGGGGGGGGGGGGGGGGGGGGGGGGGGGGGGGGGGGGGGGGGGGGGGGGGGGGGGGGGGGGGGGGGGGGGGGGGGGGGGGGGGGGGGGGGGGGGGGGGGGGGGGGGGGGGGGGGGGGGGGGGGGGGGGGGGGGGGGGGGGGGGGGGGGGGGGGGGGGGGGGGGGGGGGGGGGGGGGGGGGGGGGGGGGGGGGGGGGGGGGGGGGGGGGGGGGGGGGGGGGGGGGGGGGGGGGGGGGGGGGGGGGGGGGGGGGGGGGGGGGGGGGGGGGGGGGGGGGGGGGGGGGGGGGGGGGGGGGGGGGGGGGGGGGGGGGGGGGGGGGGGGGGGGGGGGGGGGGGGGGGGGGGGGGGGGGGGGGGGGGGGGGGGGGGGGGGGGGGGGGGGGGGGGGGGGGGGGGGGGGGGGGGGGGGGGGGGGGGGGGGGGGGGGGGGGGGGGGGGGGGGGGGGGGGGGGGGGGGGGGGGGGGGGGGGGGGGGGGGGGGGGGGGGGGGGGGGGGGGGGGGGGGGGGGGGGGGGGGGGGGGGGGGGGGGGGGGGGGGGGGGGGGGGGGGGGGGGGGGGGGGGGGGGGGGGGGGGGGGGGGGGGGGGGGGGGGGGGGGGGGGGGGGGGGGGGGGGGGGGGGGGGGGGGGGGGGGGGGGGGGGGGGGGGGGGGGGGGGGGGGGGGGGGGGGGGGGGGGGGGGGGGGGGGGGGGGGGGGGGGGGGGGGGGGGGGGGGGGGGGGGGGGGGGGGGGGGGGGGGGGGGGGGGGGGGGGGGGGGGGGGGGGGGGGGGGGGGGGGGGGGGGGGGGGGGGGGGGGGGGGGGGGGGGGGGGGGGGGGGGGGGGGGGGGGGGGGGGGGGGGGGGGGGGGGGGGGGGGGGGGGGGGGGGGGGGGGGGGGGGGGGGGGGGGGGGGGGGGGGGGGGGGGGGGGGGGGGGGGGGGGGGGGGGGGGGGGGGGGGGGGGGGGGGGGGGGGGGGGGGGGGGGGGGGGGGGGGGGGGGGGGGGGGGGGGGGGGGGGGGGGGGGGGGGGGGGGGGGGGGGGGGGGGGGGGGGGGGGGGGGGGGGGGGGGGGGGGGGGGGGGGGGGGGGGGGGGGGGGGGGGGGGGGGGGGGGGGGGGGGGGGGGGGGGGGGGGGGGGGGGGGGGGGGGGGGGGGGGGGGGGGGGGGGGGGGGGGGGGGGGGGGGGGGGGGGGGGGGGGGGGGGGGGGGGGGGGGGGGGGGGGGGGGGGGGGGGGGGGGGGGGGGGGGGGGGGGGGGGGGGGGGGGGGGGGGGGGGGGGGGGGGGGGGGGGGGGGGGGGGGGGGGGGGGGGGGGGGGGGGGGGGGGGGGGGGGGGGGGGGGGGGGGGGGGGGGGGGGGGGGGGGGGGGGGGGGGGGGGGGGGGGGGGGGGGGGGGGGGGGGGGGGGGGGGGGGGGGGGGGGGGGGGGGGGGGGGGGGGGGGGGGGGGGGGGGGGGGGGGGGGGGGGGGGGGGGGGGGGGGGGGGGGGGGGGGGGGGGGGGGGGGGGGGGGGGGGGGGGGGGGGGGGGGGGGGGGGGGGGGGGGGGGGGGGGGGGGGGGGGGGGGGGGGGGGGGGGGGGGGGGGGGGGGGGGGGGGGGGGGGGGGGGGGGGGGGGGGGGGGGGGGGGGGGGGGGGGGGGGGGGGGGGGGGGGGGGGGGGGGGGGGGGGGGGGGGGGGGGGGGGGGGGGGGGGGGGGGGGGGGGGGGGGGGGGGGGGGGGGGGGGGGGGGGGGGGGGGGGGGGGGGGGGGGGGGGGGGGGGGGGGGGGGGGGGGGGGGGGGGGGGGGGGGGGGGGGGGGGGGGGGGGGGGGGGGGGGGGGGGGGGGGGGGGGGGGGGGGGGGGGGGGGGGGGGGGGGGGGGGGGGGGGGGGGGGGGGGGGGGGGGGGGGGGGGGGGGGGGGGGGGGGGGGGGGGGGGGGGGGGGGGGGGGGGGGGGGGGGGGGGGGGGGGGGGGGGGGGGGGGGGGGGGGGGGGGGGGGGGGGGGGGGGGGGGGGGGGGGGGGGGGGGGGGGGGGGGGGGGGGGGGGGGGGGGGGGGGGGGGGGGGGGGGGGGGGGGGGGGGGGGGGGGGGGGGGGGGGGGGGGGGGGGGGGGGGGGGGGGGGGGGGGGGGGGGGGGGGGGGGGGGGGGGGGGGGGGGGGGGGGGGGGGGGGGGGGGGGGGGGGGGGGGGGGGGGGGGGGGGGGGGGGGGGGGGGGGGGGGGGGGGGGGGGGGGGGGGGGGGGGGGGGGGGGGGGGGGGGGGGGGGGGGGGGGGGGGGGGGGGGGGGGGGGGGGGGGGGGGGGGGGGGGGGGGGGGGGGGGGGGGGGGGGGGGGGGGGGGGGGGGGGGGGGGGGGGGGGGGGGGGGGGGGGGGGGGGGGGGGGGGGGGGGGGGGGGGGGGGGGGGGGGGGGGGGGGGGGGGGGGGGGGGGGGGGGGGGGGGGGGGGGGGGGGGGGGGGGGGGGGGGGGGGGGGGGGGGGGGGGGGGGGGGGGGGGGGGGGGGGGGGGGGGGGGGGGGGGGGGGGGGGGGGGGGGGGGGGGGGGGGGGGGGGGGGGGGGGGGGGGGGGGGGGGGGGGGGGGGGGGGGGGGGGGGGGGGGGGGGGGGGGGGGGGGGGGGGGGGGGGGGGGGGGGGGGGGGGGGGGGGGGGGGGGGGGGGGGGGGGGGGGGGGGGGGGGGGGGGGGGGGGGGGGGGGGGGGGGGGGGGGGGGGGGGGGGGGGGGGGGGGGGGGGGGGGGGGGGGGGGGGGGGGGGGGGGGGGGGGGGGGGGGGGGGGGGGGGGGGGGGGGGGGGGGGGGGGGGGGGGGGGGGGGGGGGGGGGGGGGGGGGGGGGGGGGGGGGGGGGGGGGGGGGGGGGGGGGGGGGGGGGGGGGGGGGGGGGGGGGGGGGGGGGGGGGGGGGGGGGGGGGGGGGGGGGGGGGGGGGGGGGGGGGGGGGGGGGGGGGGGGGGGGGGGGGGGGGGGGGGGGGGGGGGGGGGGGGGGGGGGGGGGGGGGGGGGGGGGGGGGGGGGGGGGGGGGGGGGGGGGGGGGGGGGGGGGGGGGGGGGGGGGGGGGGGGGGGGGGGGGGGGGGGGGGGGGGGGGGGGGGGGGGGGGGGGGGGGGGGGGGGGGGGGGGGGGGGGGGGGGGGGGGGGGGGGGGGGGGGGGGGGGGGGGGGGGGGGGGGGGGGGGGGGGGGGGGGGGGGGGGGGGGGGGGGGGGGGGGGGGGGGGGGGGGGGGGGGGGGGGGGGGGGGGGGGGGGGGGGGGGGGGGGGGGGGGGGGGGGGGGGGGGGGGGGGGGGGGGGGGGGGGGGGGGGGGGGGGGGGGGGGGGGGGGGGGGGGGGGGGGGGGGGGGGGGGGGGGGGGGGGGGGGGGGGGGGGGGGGGGGGGGGGGGGGGGGGGGGGGGGGGGGGGGGGGGGGGGGGGGGGGGGGGGGGGGGGGGGGGGGGGGGGGGGGGGGGGGGGGGGGGGGGGGGGGGGGGGGGGGGGGGGGGGGGGGGGGGGGGGGGGGGGGGGGGGGGGGGGGGGGGGGGGGGGGGGGGGGGGGGGGGGGGGGGGGGGGGGGGGGGGGGGGGGGGGGGGGGGGGGGGGGGGGGGGGGGGGGGGGGGGGGGGGGGGGGGGGGGGGGGGGGGGGGGGGGGGGGGGGGGGGGGGGGGGGGGGGGGGGGGGGGGGGGGGGGGGGGGGGGGGGGGGGGGGGGGGGGGGGGGGGGGGGGGGGGGGGGGGGGGGGGGGGGGGGGGGGGGGGGGGGGGGGGGGGGGGGGGGGGGGGGGGGGGGGGGGGGGGGGGGGGGGGGGGGGGGGGGGGGGGGGGGGGGGGGGGGGGGGGGGGGGGGGGGGGGGGGGGGGGGGGGGGGGGGGGGGGGGGGGGGGGGGGGGGGGGGGGGGGGGGGGGGGGGGGGGGGGGGGGGGGGGGGGGGGGGGGGGGGGGGGGGGGGGGGGGGGGGGGGGGGGGGGGGGGGGGGGGGGGGGGGGGGGGGGGGGGGGGGGGGGGGGGGGGGGGGGGGGGGGGGGGGGGGGGGGGGGGGGGGGGGGGGGGGGGGGGGGGGGGGGGGGGGGGGGGGGGGGGGGGGGGGGGGGGGGGGGGGGGGGGGGGGGGGGGGGGGGGGGGGGGGGGGGGGGGGGGGGGGGGGGGGGGGGGGGGGGGGGGGGGGGGGGGGGGGGGGGGGGGGGGGGGGGGGGGGGGGGGGGGGGGGGGGGGGGGGGGGGGGGGGGGGGGGGGGGGGGGGGGGGGGGGGGGGGGGGGGGGGGGGGGGGGGGGGGGGGGGGGGGGGGGGGGGGGGGGGGGGGGGGGGGGGGGGGGGGGGGGGGGGGGGGGGGGGGGGGGGGGGGGGGGGGGGGGGGGGGGGGGGGGGGGGGGGGGGGGGGGGGGGGGGGGGGGGGGGGGGGGGGGGGGGGGGGGGGGGGGGGGGGGGGGGGGGGGGGGGGGGGGGGGGGGGGGGGGGGGGGGGGGGGGGGGGGGGGGGGGGGGGGGGGGGGGGGGGGGGGGGGGGGGGGGGGGGGGGGGGGGGGGGGGGGGGGGGGGGGGGGGGGGGGGGGGGGGGGGGGGGGGGGGGGGGGGGGGGGGGGGGGGGGGGGGGGGGGGGGGGGGGGGGGGGGGGGGGGGGGGGGGGGGGGGGGGGGGGGGGGGGGGGGGGGGGGGGGGGGGGGGGGGGGGGGGGGGGGGGGGGGGGGGGGGGGGGGGGGGGGGGGGGGGGGGGGGGGGGGGGGGGGGGGGGGGGGGGGGGGGGGGGGGGGGGGGGGGGGGGGGGGGGGGGGGGGGGGGGGGGGGGGGGGGGGGGGGGGGGGGGGGGGGGGGGGGGGGGGGGGGGGGGGGGGGGGGGGGGGGGGGGGGGGGGGGGGGGGGGGGGGGGGGGGGGGGGGGGGGGGGGGGGGGGGGGGGGGGGGGGGGGGGGGGGGGGGGGGGGGGGGGGGGGGGGGGGGGGGGGGGGGGGGGGGGGGGGGGGGGGGGGGGGGGGGGGGGGGGGGGGGGGGGGGGGGGGGGGGGGGGGGGGGGGGGGGGGGGGGGGGGGGGGGGGGGGGGGGGGGGGGGGGGGGGGGGGGGGGGGGGGGGGGGGGGGGGGGGGGGGGGGGGGGGGGGGGGGGGGGGGGGGGGGGGGGGGGGGGGGGGGGGGGGGGGGGGGGGGGGGGGGGGGGGGGGGGGGGGGGGGGGGGGGGGGGGGGGGGGGGGGGGGGGGGGGGGGGGGGGGGGGGGGGGGGGGGGGGGGGGGGGGGGGGGGGGGGGGGGGGGGGGGGGGGGGGGGGGGGGGGGGGGGGGGGGGGGGGGGGGGGGGGGGGGGGGGGGGGGGGGGGGGGGGGGGGGGGGGGGGGGGGGGGGGGGGGGGGGGGGGGGGGGGGGGGGGGGGGGGGGGGGGGGGGGGGGGGGGGGGGGGGGGGGGGGGGGGGGGGGGGGGGGGGGGGGGGGGGGGGGGGGGGGGGGGGGGGGGGGGGGGGGGGGGGGGGGGGGGGGGGGGGGGGGGGGGGGGGGGGGGGGGGGGGGGGGGGGGGGGGGGGGGGGGGGGGGGGGGGGGGGGGGGGGGGGGGGGGGGGGGGGGGGGGGGGGGGGGGGGGGGGGGGGGGGGGGGGGGGGGGGGGGGGGGGGGGGGGGGGGGGGGGGGGGGGGGGGGGGGGGGGGGGGGGGGGGGGGGTCGAGACTGACTCACTCTTTCTTCCACACGGCAGGCCACACTCACTCAATCTCGCTCTCTTTATCTGAGTCTCGATTAACCTCGTTTTCTTTCACACACATATGATATATCTCCTTGTTCGGGCCTCGATCGACACACTCTATACTCTCTCATGCAGATTGTCTATCTAGGTCAGTCCATCCAAGCCGCCCCCACTCTTTCGACCTCATGGCGGGCTACGCTCGCTCAATCTCTCTCTCTCTCTCTCTCTCTCTCTATCTTTCTCTCTCTCTTAGTATGTCTAGTTTGACCACGCTCTTTCTCGGACACAAACGGTATATCTCCATGTTTGAGCCCAATTCGACATATTCATATTGTATACTCTCTCACGCACATTGTCTATCTAGGTCACTCTCTCCAGCCCGCCTCACTCTTTCGACCGCACGACGACCCACACTCGCTCAATATCTCTCCCTTTATATATGTAATCGGTTGACCTTGCTTCCTCCCACACACAAAATATATCTACATGTCTGTGACTGGATCATCTCTCAAGCTCTATCTTACAGCCCTCACCCTTCCCAAAAGCTCAATCCGACAATATCTCTCCAGAGCATATATATCTTTTCAATGAATGTCAGACCACACTCACTTTGTCTCTCTATCTATATGTCTCTCGATTGACCTCGCTTTCTCACGCCGTATCTTCCACACATTAAAGCTACCTCTCCATCCCTCGCAAAGCCGGAGCTATTTACATTGCGAGGGGGACTCCAACCTTGGATTAATTTGTGTAGGCATTTATTCCGGTGGGTTTATATTATATTTTCGTAGCATTCGGCCCAAAACTACTCCGAACACCGTTGCAACCCCCGCACCGCCCCCAATTGATTTCCCTCTGGCTCGGTCATCGCTCTCTCGCACGTCCTTTCTCGCCTTCGGGGGGGGGGGGGGGGGGGGGGGGGGGGGGGGGGGGGGGGGGGGGGGGGGGGGGGGGGGGGGGGGGGGGGGGGGGGGGGGGGGGGGGGGGGGGGGGGGGGGGGGGGGGGGGGGGGGGGGGGGGGGGGGGGGGGGGGGGGGGGGGGGGGGGGGGGGGGGGGGGGGGGGGGGGGGGGGGGGGGGGGGGGGGGGGGGGGGGGGGGGGGGGGGGGGGGGGGGGGGGGGGGGGGGGGGGGGGGGGGGGGGGGGGGGGGGGGGGGGGGGGGGGGGGGGGGGGGGGGGGGGGGGGGGGGGGGGGGGGGGGGGGGGGGGGGGGGGGGGGGGGGGGGGGGGGGGGGGGGGGGGGGGGGGGGGGGGGGGGGGGGGGGGGGGGGAACTTGTATGATGGAAAATAGATACTTATATGATGGAAAATAGACCCGGGGGCCCTAGGTTTCACTAGAGGCTTCTCTCAAGATAGCAAATAATACGATGGGTGAACAAATTTCTACCGAGCAATTGATAGAAAAGCGCAAAGTTATGACGATATCTAAGGCAATGATCATGAATATAGGCATCACGTTCATGTCAAGTAGACCGAAACGATTCTGCATCTACTACTATTACTCCACACATCGATCGATATCTAGCATGCATCTAGAGTATTAAGTTCATAAAGAACGGAGTAACACATTAAGTAAGATGAGATGATGTAGAGGAATTAACTCAAGCAATATGACGAAAACCCCATCTTTTTATCCTCGATGGCAACAATACAATACGTGCCTTGCTGCCCCTACAGTCACTGGGAAAGGACACCGCAGATTGAACACAAAGCTAAGCACTTCTCCCATTGCAAGAAAAACCAATCTAGTTAGCCAAACCAAACCGCCCCCCCCCCCCCCCCCCCCCCCCCCCCCCCCCCCCCCCCCCCCCCCCCCCCCCCCCCCCCCCCCCCCCCCCCCCCCCCCCCCCCCCCCCCCCCCCCCCCCCCCCCCCCCCCCCCCCCCCCTCATAAATCCACAATTCATCGGATCTCGACAAACACACCGCAAAAGAAGATTCGAGGAGAACATGGTATTGAGAATCACAGAGAGAGAAGAAGCCATCTAGCTACTAGCTATGGACCCGTAGGTCTGTGGTAAACTACTCGTGCTTCATTGGAAGGGCAATAGAGTTGATGTAGAAGCCCTCCGTGATCGAATCCCCCTCCGGCAGGATGCCGAAAAAGGCCCCAAGATGGGATCTCACGGGAACAGAAGGTTGCGGCGATGGAAAAGTGTTTTCATGGATACTTCTGGTGGTTTGGGAATACATGTGAATATATAGGCTGAAGAATTAGGTCAGGGGAGTCATGAGGGGCCCACAAGGCAGGGGACGCGCCCTCCCACCTTGTGGCCGCCTCGTGGCTCTTCCGACTTGATCTCCAAGTCTCCTGGGTGTCTTCTGGTCCAGGAAAAATCATCGCGAAGGTTTTATTCCGTTTGGACTCCGTTTGGTATTCCTTTTCTGCGAAACTCAAAAACAAGGAAAAAACAGAAACTGGCACTGGGCTCTAGGTTAATAGGTTAGTCCCAAAAATAATATAAAATAGCATATTAATGCATATAAAACATCCAAAACAGATAATATAATAGCATGGAACAATAAAAAATTATAGATACGTTGGAGACGTATCAAGCATCCCCAAGCTTAATTCCTGCTCGTCCTCGAGTAGGTAAATGATAAAAACAGAATTTTTTATGTGGAATGCTACCTAACGTATTTATCCATGTAATTTTTTTATTGTGGCATGAATGTTCAGATCCATAAGATTCAAAACAAAAGTTTAATATTGACATAAAAATAATAGTACTTCAAGCATACTAACAAGGCAATTATGTCTTCTCAAAATAATATGGCCAAAGAAAGCTTATCCCTACAAAATCATATAGTCTGGCTATGCTCCATCTTCATCACACAAAATATTCAAATCATGCACAACCCCAATGACAAGCCAAGCAATTGTTTCATACTTTTGATGTTCTCAAACTCCCCCCCCCCCCCCCCCCCCCCCCCCCCCCCCCCCCCCCCCCCCCCCCCCCCCCCCCCCCCCCCCCCCCCCCCCCCCCCCCCCCCCCCCCCCCCCCCCCCCCCCCCCCCCCCCCCCCCCCCCCCCCCCCCCCCCCCCCCCCCCCCCCCCCCCCCCCCCCCCCCCCCCCCCCCCCCCCCCCCCCCCCCCCCCCCCCCCCCCCCCCCCCCCCCCCCCCCCGAAGACCTAGGGCAATTTGAGGAAGCCCATCATTGGAATATACAAGCCAAGTTTTATAATAAAAAATTCCCACTAGTATATGAAAGTGATAACATAGGAGATTCTCTATCATGAAGATCATGATGCTACTTTGAAGCACAAGTGTGGAAAAAGGATAGTAACATTGCCCCTTCTCTCTTTTCTCTCATTTTTTTCTTTTTTTCTTTTTTCTTTTTCTTTTTGGTGGGCTTCTTTGGCCTCTTTTTTTATTTGGGCTTCTCTGGCCTCTTTTATTTTGATAACCTCACATGGGACAATGTTCTAATAATGATGATCATCACACTTCTATTTACTTACAACTCAAAATTACAACTCGATACTTAGAACAAAGATATGACTCTATATGAATGCCTCCGGTGGTGTACCGAGATGTGCAATGAATCAAGAGTGACATGTATGAAAATTAGGAATGGTGGCTTTGCCACAAATACTATGTCAACTACATGATCATGCAAAGCAATATGGCAATGATGGAGCGTGTCATAATAAAACGGAATGGTGGAAAGTTGCATGGCAATATATCTCAGAATGGCTATGGAAATGCCATAATAGGTAGGTATGGTGGCTGTTTTGAGGACGGTATATGGTGGGTGTATGATACCGATGAAAGTTGCGCGGTACAAGAGAGGCTAGCAATGGTGGAAGGGTGAGAGTGCGTATAATCCATGGACTCAACATTAGTCATAAAGAACTCACATACTTATTGCAAAAATCTATTAGTCATCAAAACAAAGTACAACGCACATGCTCCTAGGGGGATAGATTGGTAGGAAAAGACCATCGCTCGTCCCCGACCACCACTCATAAGGAAGACAATCAATAAATAAATCATGCTCCGACTTCGTTACATAACGGTTCACCATACGTGCATGCTAAGGAACACAAGTATTTCTACAATCCACAATTACTCACTAGCATGACTCTAATATCACCATCTTCATATCTCAAAATAATCATAAGGAATCAAACTTCTCATAGTATTCAATGCACTTTATATGAAAGTTTTTATTATATCCCTCTTGGATGCCCATCATATTAGGACTAAATTCATAACCAAAGCAAATTACCATGCTATTTAAAGAGACTCTCAAAATAATATAAGTGAATTAAGAGAGTTTAGTAATTTCTATAAAATAAAACCACCGCCGTGCTCTAAAAAGATATAAGTGAAGCCCCCCCCCCCCCCCCCCCCCCCCCCCCCCCCCCCCCCCCCCCCCCCCCCCCCCCCCCCCCCCCCCCCCCCCCCCCCCCCCCCCCCCCCCCCCCCCCCCCCCCCCCCCCCCCCCCCCCCCCCCCCCCCCCCCCCCCCCCCCCCCCCCCCCCCCCCCCCCCCCCCCCCCCCCCCCCCCCCCCCCCCCCCCCCCCCCCCCCCCCCCCCCCCCCCCCCCCCCCCCCCCCCCCCCCCCCCCCCCCCCCCCCCCCCCCCCCCCCCCCCCCCCCCCCCCCCCCCCCCCCCCCCCCCCCCCCCCCCCCCCCCCCCCCCCCCCCCCCCCCCCCCCCCCCCCCCCCCCCCCCCCCCCCCCCCCCCCCCCCCCCCCCCCCCCCCCCCCCCCCCCCCCCCCCCCCCCCCCCCCCCCCCCCCCCCCCCCCCCCCCCCCCCCCCCCCCCCCCCCCCCCCCCCCCCCCCCCCCCCCCCCCCCCCCCCCCCCCCCCCCCCCCCCCCCCCCCCCCCCCCCCCCCCCCCCCCCCCCCCCCCCCCCCCCCCCCCCCCCCCCCCCCCCCCCCCCCCCCCCCCCCCCCCCCCCCCCCCCCCCCCCCCCCCCCCCCCCCCCCCCCCCCCCCCCCCCCCCCCCCCCCCCCCCCCCCCCCCCCCCCCCCCCCCCCCCCCCCCCCCCCCCCCCCCCCCCCCCCCCCCCCCCCCCCCCCCCCCCCCCCCCCCCCCCCCCCCCCCCCCCCCCCCCCCCCCCCCCCCCCCCCCCCCCCCCCCCCCCCCCCCCCCCCCCCCCCCCCCCCCCCCCCCCCCCCCCCCCCCCCCCCCCCCCCCCCCCCCCCCCCCCCCCCCCCCCCCCCCCCCCCCCCCCCCCCCCCCCCCCCCCCCCCCCCCCCCCCCCCCCCCCCCCCCCCCCCCCCCCCCCCCCCCCCCCCCCCCCCCCCCCCCCCCCCCCCCCCCCCCCCCCCCCCCCCCCCCCCCCCCCCCCCCCCCCCCCCCCCCCCCCCCCCCCCCCCCCCCCCCCCCCCCCCCCCCCCCCCCCCCCCCCCCCCCCCCCCCCCCCCCCCCCCCCCCCCCCCCCCCCCCCCCCCCCCCCCCCCCCCCCCCCCCCCCCCCCCCCCCCCCCCCCCCCCCCCCCCCCCCCCCCCCCCCCCCCCCCCCCCCCCCCCCCCCCCCCCCCCCCCCCCCCCCCCCCCCCCCCCCCCCCCCCCCCCCCCCCCCCCCCCCCCCCCCCCCCCCCCCCCCCCCCCCCCCCCCCCCCCCCCCCCCCCCCCCCCCCCCCCCCCCCCCCCCCCCCCCCCCCCCCCCCCCCCCCCCCCCCCCCCCCCCCCCCCCCCCCCCCCCCCCCCCCCCCCCCCCCCCCCCCCCCCCCCCCCCCCCCCCCCCCCCCCCCCCCCCCCCCCCCCCCCCCCCCCCCCCCCCCCCCCCCCCCCCCCCCCCCCCCCCCCCCCCCCCCCCCCCCCCCCCCCCCCCCCCCCCCCCCCCCCCCCCCCCCCCCCCCCCCCCCCCCCCCCCCCCCCCCCCCCCCCCCCCCCCCCCCCCCCCCCCCCCCCCCCCCCCCCCCCCCCCCCCCCCCCCCCCCCCCCCCCCCCCCCCCCCCCCCCCCCCCCCCCCCCCCCCCCCCCCCCCCCCCCCCCCCCCCCCCCCCCCCCCCCCCCCCCCCCCCCCCCCCCCCCCCCCCCCCCCCCCCCCCCCCCCCCCCCCCCCCCCCCCCCCCCCCCCCCCCCCCCCCCCCCCCCCCCCCCCCCCCCCCCCCCCCCCCCCCCCCCCCCCCCCCCCCCCCCCCCCCCCCCCCCCCCCCCCCCCCCCCCCCCCCCCCCCCCCCCCCCCCCCCCCCCCCCCCCCCCCCCCCCCCCCCCCCCCCCCCCCCCCCCCCCCCCCCCCCCCCCCCCCCCCCCCCCCCCCCCCCCCCCCCCCCCCCCCCCCCCCCCCCCCCCCCCCCCCCCCCCCCCCCCCCCCCCCCCCCCCCCCCCCCCCCCCCCCCCCCCCCCCCCCCCCCCCCCCCCCCCCCCCCCCCCCCCCCCCCCCCCCCCCCCCCCCCCCCCCCCCCCCCCCCCCCCCCCCCCCCCCCCCCCCCCCCCCCCCCCCCCCCCCCCCCCCCCCCCCCCCCCCCCCCCCCCCCCCCCCCCCCCCCCCCCCCCCCCCCCCCCCCCCCCCCCCCCCCCCCCCCCCCCCCCCCCCCCCCCCCCCCCCCCCCCCCCCCCCCCCCCCCCCCCCCCCCCCCCCCCCCCCCCCCCCCCCCCCCCCCCCCCCCCCCCCCCCCCCCCCCCCCCCCCCCCCCCCCCCCCCCCCCCCCCCCCCCCCCCCCCCCCCCCCCCCCCCCCCCCCCCCCCCCCCCCCCCCCCCCCCCCCCCCCCCCCCCCCCCCCCCCCCCCCCCCCCCCCCCCCCCCCCCCCCCCCCCCCCCCCCCCCCCCCCCCCCCCCCCCCCCCCCCCCCCCCCCCCCCCCCCCCCCCCCCCCCCCCCCCCCCCCCCCCCCCCCCCCCCCCCCCCCCCCCCCCCCCCCCCCCCCCCCCCCCCCCCCCCCCCCCCCCCCCCCCCCCCCCCCCCCCCCCCCCCCCCCCCCCCCCCCCCCCCCCCCCCCCCCCCCCCCCCCCCCCCCCCCCCCCCCCCCCCCCCCCCCCCCCCCCCCCCCCCCCCGTCCTCGTGTAGGTAAATGATAAAAACAGAATTTTTGATGTGGAATGCTACCAATCATATATTGTGACATGAATATTCAGATCCATATGATTCAAAACAAAAGTTTGATATTGACATAAGAACAATAATACTTCAAGCATACTAACAAAGCAATCATGTCTTTTCAAAATAACATGGCCAAAGAAAGTTATCCCTACAAAATCATATAGTCTGGCTATGCTCCATCTTCCCCACACAACGTATTTAAATCATGCACAACCCCGGTATTAGTCAAGTAATTGTTTTCACACTTTTACTTTCTCAAACTTTTTCAACTCTCACGCAATACATGAGCGTGAGCCATGGACATAGCACTATAGGTGGAATAGAATATGGTGGAGGTTGTGAGGCAAAAGGAGGAGATGGTCACATCAACTAGGCATATCAACGGGCTATGGAAATGCCCATCAATAGGTATCAATGTGAGGTGAGTAGGGATTGCCATGTAACGGATGCACTAGAGCTATAAGTGTATGAAAGCTCAAAAAGAAACTAAGTGGGTGTGCATCCAACTTGCTTGCTTACGAAGACCTAGGGCAATTTGAGGAATCCCATCATTGGAATATACAAGCCAAGTTCTATAATAAAATTCCCACTAGTATATGAAAGTGACAAAATATGAGACTCTCTATCATGAAGATCATGGTGCTACTTTGAAGCACAAGTGTGGTAAAGGATAGTAGCATTGTCCCTTCTATCTTTTTCTCTCTTTTTTTGTTTGGGCTCTTTGGCCTCTTTTTTTCATTTTTTCCATTCATTTTTTTGTGGGCTCTTTGGCCTCTTTTATTTTATTTTTATTTTAAGTCCGTAGTCTCATCCCAACTTGTGAGGGAATCATAGCTTTCGTCCTTTCCTCACATGGGACAATGCTCTAATAATGATGATCATCACACTTTTATTTACTTACAACTCGATACTTAGAACAAAAGATATGACTCTATATGAATGCCTCCTGCAGTGTACCGGGATGTGCAATGACTCATGAGTGACATGTATGAAAGATATGAACGGTGGCTTTGCCACGAATACGATGTCAACTACATGACCATGCAAAGCAATATGACAATGATGATGCGTGTCATAATAAATGGAACGGTGGAAGTTGCATGGCAATATATCTTGGAATGGCTATGGAAATGCCATGATGGGTAGGTATGGTGGCTGTTTTGAGGAAGGATATATGGTGGGTGTAATGCACCGGTGAAAGTTGCGCGGTACTAGAGAGGATAGCAAAGGTGGAAGGGTGAGAGTGCGTATAATCCATGGACTCAACATTAGTCCCCCCCCCCCCCCCCCCCCCCCCCCCCCCCCCCCCCCCCCCCCCCCCCCCCCCCCCCCCCCCCCCCCCCCCCCCCCCCCCCCCCCCCCCCCCCCCCCCCCCCCCCCCCCCCCCCCCCCCCCCCCCCCCCCCCCCCCCCCCCCCCCCCCCCCCCCCCCCCCCCCCCCCCCCCCCCCCCCCCCCCCCCCCCCCCCCCCCCCCCCCCCCCCCCCCCCCCCCCCCCCCCCCCCCCCCCCCCCCCCCCCCCCCCCCCCCCCCCCCCCCCCCCCCCCCCCCCCCCCCCCCCCCCCCCCCCCCCCCCCCCCCCCCCCCCCCCCCCCCCCCCCCCCCCCCCCCCCCCCCCCCCCCCCCCCCCCCCCCCCCCCCCCCCCCCCCCCCCCCCCCCCCCCCCCCCCCCCCCCCCCCCCCCCTCAAAGAGTGCCCCAAAGTTTCTACCGGAGAGTCAAGATGAAAACGTGTGCCAACCCCTATGCATAGATTCCCAAGGCCACGGAAGCCGCAAGTTGATCACCAAAACATACATCAAGTGGATCAATAGAATACCCCATTGTCACCACGGGTATCCCATGCAAGACATACATCAAGTGTTCTCAAATCCTTAAAGACTCAATCCGATAAGATAACTTCAAAGGGAAAACTCAATCCATTACAAGAGAGTAGAGGGGGAGAAACATCATAAGATCCAACTATAATAGCAAAGCTCGCGATACATCAAGATCATGCCAAATCAAGAACACGAGAGAGAGATCAAACACATAGCTACTGGTACATACCCTCAGCCCCGAGGGTGAATTACTCCCTCCTCGTCATGGAGAGCACCGGGATGATGAAGATGGCCACCGGTGAGGGATCCCCCCTCTGGCAGGGTGCCGGAACAGGGTCCCGATTGGTTTTTGGTGGCTACAGAGGCTTGCGGCGGCGGAACTCCCGATCTAGGTTATGTTCTGGAAGTTTGGGTATATATAAGAGGTGTTGGCGTCGGGAACAAGTCAGGGGGGGTCTCCGAGGCGGCCACGAGGTAGGGGGTGCACCCCCCACCCTTGTGGGTTCCCCGGGACTCTTCTGGCCCATCTCCGATACTCCGTGGGCTTCTTCTGGTCAAAAAATGATCTTCGTCAAATTTCAGGTCAATTGGACTCCGTTTGGTTTTCCTTTTCTGCTATACTCAAAAACAAGGGAAAAAACAGAAACTGGCACTGGGCTCTAGGTTAATAGGTTAGTCCCAAAACTCATATAAAATATCATATAAATGCATATAAAACATCCTAGATGGATAATATAATAGCATAGAACAATAAAAAATTATAGATACGTTGGAGACATATCAAGCATCCCCAAGCTTAATTCCTGCTCGTCCTCGAGTAGGTAAATGATAAAAACAGAAATTTTGATGTGGAATGCTACCTAACATATTTATCAATGTAATCTTCTTTATTGTGGCATGAATGTTCAGATCCGAAAGATTCAAGACAAAAGTTTAATATTGACATAAAAATAATAATACTACAAGCATACTAACCAAGCAATTATGTCTTATCAAAATAACATGGCCAAAGAAAGCTCATCCCTACAAAATCATATAGTTTGGCCATGCTCCATCTTCGTCACACAAAATGCTCTCATCATGCACAACCCCGATGACAAGCCAAGCAATTGTTTCATACTTTAGTATTCTCAAACTTTTTTCAATTTTCACGCAATACATGAGCGTGAGCCATGGACATAGCACTATGGGTGGAATAGAATATGATGATGGGGGTTGTGTGGAGAAGACAAAAAAGGAGAAAGTCTCATTGACACGGCTAATCAACGGGCTATGGAGATTCCCATCAATTGATGTCAATGCAAGGAGTAGGGATTGCCATGCAACGCCCCCCCCCCCCCCCCCCCCCCCCCCCCCCCCCCCCCCCCCCCCCCCCCCCCCCCCCCCCCCCCCCCCCCCCCCCCCCCCCCCCCCCCCCCCCCCCCCCCCCCCCCCCCCCCCCCCCCCCCCCCCCCCCCCCCCCCCCCCCCCCCCCCCCCCCCCCCCCCCCCCCCCCCCCCCCCCCCCCCCCCCCCCCCCCCCCCCCCCCCCCCCCCCCCCCCCCCCCCCCCCCCCCCCCCCCCCCCCCCCCCCCCCCCCCCCCCCCCCCCCCCCCCCCCCCCCCCCCCCCCCCCCCCCCCCCCCCCCCCCCCCCCCCCCCCCCCCCCCCCCCCCCCCCCCCCCCCCCCCCCCCCCCCCCCCCCCCCCCCCCCCCCCCCCCCCCCCCCGTCATCCACTTGAGGGAAATTTGCTACTGTCCTACAAACCTATGCACTTGGAGCCCAACAAAGTCTACAAGAAGAAGGTTGTGTAGTAGACATCACCGGGATTCATGATGATTTTTATTATTTGGCTGAGAATGCAAGCCTCACCGACTTCCTGCACGACCAGCACGAACAGTATCTCCTACTCACTAATATTTTTGTGCAAAATTTTCATTTCCATGCTAGGAGATCACCGCCTTCAGTGGAGTTTCATTTATATGATGAATTTAAGGAGATGACCTTATATGATTTTTGTTGGGTATGCAAGATACCCTTTGAGGGCAGCATAGAGGAACCACACCGTAATGATGTGGAGGGATTTATTAATGAAATTGCTATAGGGGAAAGGAGGAAAGTTTCCGGTGCAAGAATTACTAGCATACATTTTCCTGTTCTACGTTACTTTGCAATATTTGCTAGTAGATGCTTCATTGGTCGTGGGAACAGTGGAAACCTTAGTGCCCCTGATATTGTTATTTTGCGCCATGCCTTGTTTCGTGATACTACCTTCAGTTTAGGCGCTATTGTTGCTAAACTGTTAAATCTGAACCGTACAAAGGGTCCCATCTTTGGAGGCATCTTTGCTTTGCGCCTTGCTGCACACTTTAACATACCTATCAGGCATTACGAGAAAGAGGAAAAGTTGCTGCCTCCTATTTTTCTAGATTATACCCCCCCCCCCCCCCCCCCCCCCCCCCCCCCCCCCCCCCCCCCCCCCCCCCCCCCCCCCCCCCCCCCCCCCCCCCCCCCCCCCCCCCCCCCCCCCCCCCCCCCCCCCCCCCCCCCCCCCCCCCCCCCCCCCCCCCCCCCCCCCCCCCCCCCCCCCCCCCCCCCCCCCCCCCCCCCCCCCCCCCCCCCCCCCCCCCCCCCCCCCCCCCCCCCCCCCCCCCCCCCCCCCCCCCCCCCCCCCCCCCCCCCCCCCCCCCCCCCCCCCCCCCCCCCCCCCCCCCCCCCCCCCCCCCCCCCCCCCCCCCCCCCCCCCCCCCCCCCCCCCCCCCCCCCCCCCCCCCCCCCCCCCCCCCCCCCCCCCCCCCCCCCCCCCCCCCCCCCCCCCCCCCCCCCCCCCCCCTTGTGAGATTATTACCTTGCCTGCGCCCTCTTTGTTTAACATGTTTTCAGGCACATACCTCATTTTGCCGGAGGCCATTCATGCATACTTGAGCATGACACCCGCTCTAGAGGCTGAACCGGAACCACCACTTGACCCTTATCAGCAGTCTGTTTATCAGTGGGATCCAGAGGAGCTCGCCAACCAGTGGCACCCAGAGTATCCTCCTCAGTACACCGGAGAGAGTAGCTTTGATCCATGGGCATAGACCAACTTATGACAAAAGCCTAAGCTTGGGGGAGTACGTATTTCTCACCGACATTACATTCATGTTCACACACTCATTCTAGTTGTCGGTGCTCACACTTTTTCACTGTACTATCCATGCTAGTTTATTTTCCTTTTTCTCGCTTTCTTCTTGTGTTCTTGAATAACCTTGAGAAAAAAACCAAAAAATTAGTTGTAGATTTTAGTTAGTTTACTTTCCATGCTTGTAGTAGTAATAATTAAAAGAAAACCCAAAAAGATTTCTCGTTCTTCTTTTGATTGTTGGGAGCTTTCCCGTGTAAATAGTTTTATTTATTTTCTTTGGGGGTCGAGAGGAGAAGACCATGATGAAAATGTTGAAGTGGCTCTTATATGCATTATTGTTTATTTAACCAAGATCCCATATTACCTTGTCTTCTCCCTTGAATTAAATGCTTGCAGATTCCAGCTTAGTCCAATGCATGTGCACTATTATTATTATCCACACCGTTCGGTCATGCAAGTGAAAGGCAATAATGACGATATATGATGGACTGATTGAGAAGAGAGAAGCTGGTATGAACTTGACCTCTCTTGTTTTTGTAAATATGATTAGTTCATTGTTCCTGATTCAGCCTATTATGAATGAAACATGTTTGCAATGGCAATTAGAGATTATAGTTGCTCATGCCATGCTTAATTAGCTAGGAGTTTATAATGGTTTACCTTGCGTGCCAACATGCTATTAAAATGGTTGTGTTGTGGTATGATAGGGTGGTATCCTCCTTTGAACGATTTGAGTGGCTCGACTTGGCACATGTTCACACATGAAGTTGAAACAAAATCAACATAGCCTCCACGATATTTATGTTCATGGTGGATTATATCCTACTCATGCTTGCACTCAATGTTTACTAATTTTAATGCATGTTCATGACTGTTGTCGCTCTCTAGTTGGTCGCTTCCCAGTCTTTTCTAGCCTTCACTTGTACTAAGCAGGAATACTGCTTGTGCATCCACTTCCATAAACCCCAAAGTTATTCCATATGAGTCCACCATACCTTCCTATATGCGGTATCTACCTGCCGTTCCAAGTAAATTTGTATGTGCCAAACTCTAAACCTTCAAATGAAATTCTGTTTTGTATGCTCGAATAGCTCATGTATCAACTAGGGCTATATGTATCTTCCATGCTAGGCGGGTTATTCTCAAGAGGAGTGGACTCTGCTCCTCACTCACGAGAAAATGGCTCGTCACCGGGATGCCCAGTCCCATGCTCAAACCAAATCAAAATAATTGCAAACAAAACTCCCCCAGGACTGTAGTTAGTTGGAGGCACCCGTTGTTTCGGGAAAGCCATGGATTGATGCTTGTTGGTGGTGGGGGAGTATAAACTTTACCATTCTGTTTGGGAACCGCCTATAATGTGTGTAGCATGGAAGATATCGAGATCCCTCGGTTGTCATGTTGACAATGAAAGTATGCCGCTTAAAATATTATTTATCTCTGTTTCAAAATCGAGCTCTGGCACCTCTACAAATCCCTGCTTCCCTCTGCGAAGGGCCTATCTATTTACTTTTATGTTGAGTCATCATCCTCTTATTTAAAAAGCACCAGTTGGAGAGCACCGCTGTCATTTGCATGCATTACTATTAGTTTGCATTGAGTATGACTATGACTGGATCTCTTTTACCATGAATTACAATGTTTAGTCAGTCCTTGATCTTCAGAGGTGCTCTGCATTTATGTTTTGCGGTCTCAGAAAGGGCTAGCAAGATACCATCTTGTTATATCATATTATGATTGTTTTGAGAAAGTGTTGTCATCCGAGATTTATTATTATTGCTTGTTAGTTGATTATGCCATTGATATGAGTAAACATGAGACCTAAGTGTTATTGTGAATATGGTTGGTTCATAATCTTTGCTGAAAACTTGAATGCTGGCTTTACATATTTACAACAACAAGAGCAAACATAGTTCGCAAAAGTTTTTCTTTATCACTTTCAGTTTGTCAACTGAATTGCTTGAGGACAAGCAAAGGTTTAAGCTTGGGGGAGTTGATACGTCTCCATCGTATCTACTTTTCCAAACACTTTTGCCCTTGTTTTGGACTCTAACTTGCATGATTTGAATGGAACTAACTTGGACTGACGCTGTTTTCAGCAGAATTGCCATGGTGTTATTTTTGTGCAGAAATAAAAGTTCTCGGAATGACCTGAAACTTCACGGAGAATATTTTTGGAATATATAAAAAATACTGGCGAAAGAATGAAGACCAGGGGGCCCACACCCTGTCCACGAGGGTGGGGGGCGCGCCTACCCCCCTGGGCACGCCCCCTGTCTCGTGGGCCCCCTGGTGCTCCACCGACCTCAAATCCAACTCTATATATTCACGTTCAGGGAGAAAAAAATCAGAGAGAAGGATTCATCGCGTTTTACGATACGAAGCCACCGCCAAGCCCTAATTTCTCTCGGGAGGGCTGATCTGGAGTCCGTTCGGGGCTCCGGAGAGGGGAATCTGTCGCCGTCGTCATCATCAACCTTCCTCCATCACCAATTTCATGATGCTCACCACCGTGCGTGAGTAATTCCATCATAGGCTTGCTGCACGGTGATGGGTTGGATGAGATTTACCATGTAATCGAGTTAGTTTTGTTAGGGTTTGATCCCTAGTATCCACTATGTTCTGAGATTGATGTTGCTATGACTTTGCTATGCTTAATGCTTGTCACTAGGGCCCGAGTGCCATGATTTCAGATCTGAACCTATTATGTTTCCATGAATATATGTGAGTTCTTGATCCTATCTTGCAAGTCATTAGTCACCTACTATGTGTTATGATCCGGTAACCCCGAAGTGACAATAATCAGAACCACTCCCGATGATGACCGTAGTTTGAGGAGTTCATGTATTCACTAAGTGTTAATGCTTTGGTCCGGTACTCTATTAAAAGGAGGCCTTAATATCCCTTAGTTTCCAATAGGACCCCGCTACCACGGGAGGGTAGGACAAAAGATGTCATGCAAGTTCTTTTCCATAAGCACGTATGACTATATTCGGAATACATGCCTACATTACATTGATGAACTGGAGCTAGTTCTGTGTCACCCTATGTTATAACTGTTGCATGAGGAATCGCATCCGACATAATTATCCATCACTGATCCATTGCCTACAAGCTTTTCACATATTGATCTTTGCTTAGTTACTTTTCCGTTGCCACTATTACAATTACTACAAAACTGCTACTGTTACTTTTGCCACTGTTACCGTTACTTCCATACTACTTTGCTACTAAATGCTTTGCTGCAGAAATTAAGTTTTCCAGGTGTGGTTGAATTGACAACTCAACTACTAATACTTGAGAATATTCTTTGGCTCCCCTTGTGTCGAATCAATAAATTTGGGTTGAATACTCTACCCTCAAAAACTGCTGCGATCCCCTATACTTGTGGGTTATCAGTCGCCGGTTGGCCTTCTCCCGCTATAAATGAGGAGAGGGGCGGAGCCCCCGTCGCTCATCTCTTCCTGCTCCTCTCGCTTCTTCTCCCTTGCTTCATTGCTAGCAGCGACACCCATGGCGCCTGCGAAGAGGTTCTCGGTCGCAGAGAAGGGGAAGGCCCGCCAGGAGGGGCCCGATTCACCGCCGCCCAAGAGGGAGCGCGGCCGCCCCCGCAAGCACACTGCGACCCCCGCCATGACCCCCTGTGGCCGCGGCGGCGCTTCTTCGCGCGGTGGGAGTCGCCCAGGTCGTGGCAGCCCCGTCGATGAAGGGAGGCGCGCCATGGTCGCGCGACCTCCCCGGCCGTGCTTCCAGTCAGGGGAGGTGCTGCCGGAGTTCGTCGTGTGGTCGGAGAACCTGGCCGGCACCTGGCTTCAGCTCCCGCGCTTCTTTGCCGGCGAGCTGCTAGCCACGGGTCCAGGCGGTCTCGGGCTGCAGGCGGATGACTGCTGGAGCAAGGCTTCGTGGGTCGCGGTCGAGGTCTCCGTCGCGCGCAACGCAGCCCTGGGCCGGCGGTGTACCCTCCACTTCAAGTACGATGGCAACGCGACCCTCTATGTGAGGGTGTTCGGGGAAGATGGCCGCCGCCTCGGGTGCTGCCCTGAGGACAACGACGGCGGTGAGGTGCTCAGCCTTGGTGATGGTCGCGACGAGGGTGAAGGCGGGCTTGTCCTCAGCGTCGGCCGCGGCTCGTCCAGCTACGGCGACTCTTCTTTCGGCGACAGCTCCAGCAGCGGCGGCTACGACCAGCCGCCGCACCCGCTTTGAGGGCGGCAACCGATCGTCTTGTCGCCGCACCCCAGTGAAGTGCAAAGAGGGGTCTGGCTGAGCCCAGGAGAGTGCCATGGGCCCACCCTCGCGAACTGCTACGGGGGCACGCGCCACTTTTGTTTCGTTCTTCCTTCTCTTCCTGCATTAAGAGAGAGACAAGTATGGGGCCCCGCAGGGGCGTGCAATGAACCATGATTTCCAAGTTGCTATGTTATGTTTATCGTTCCTGTGTCGTGTTGCAGCATCGGTGTTTTATGTAGGCGCGTAGAAATAACTTAGCTTGACGTGCTCGAAGTAGTTTCTGCCTCGTGAGGCGCGCATTTCCCAGTACCTGGCGAGACCTCCTTGGCTTGGGGGGCATCTAGGAGCTGCAAAAATTCGTTAGGAAACTCTTATTCTTCCGAGCCCTGGTCGCAGGTGCAGCCGGCCATGATCTAGCACTTCGCATCGCGGTACCCGAGGGGCACGGATTGAGAGAGGTGCGCCAGCTTGCGAGCTCGAGCGAGGGTGCCTCGCGAAGAACAGGAAAAACGCTTACGAGCGCGCCTGTCCAGCCCCCTCGCGAGGCATGCGAGGGAGAGTACAGGTCAAAAAAAGGAACTGAGGGCAGAAACGGAGGCAAAAGGCGATGGAACCAAGCCAGCAAGAAACACCAGAAAGCAAATTTTCATTAAAGAGGGGCAAGTGAACTACAGAAAGCAAATGAAAAGCCGCGTCCGGCACCTAGTTTAGTCTTCTCACCAGCGCGAAGCTAAGTGCTGCCACTAGGACGTGGGAGGGAGCCCCCGAGGCCCGAGGGCGGCACTCCTGAGACTCCGGGGCGTGTACAGCCCCACTCATTATTGCGTGAGAGTGTCACGAGCGGAGACCTTCACAGGCACTGGGTCTTGCTTCACAGGTGCCGGGCCTTGCTTCATGGGTAGAATTTCGGAGGTGCTGGATGTTCCAGGCGTTCTGGATAGGGACCCCGTCGTGCGTCTCCAGGCGCACGACGCCAGGCCTGGAGACGTGGGTGACCCTAAACGGGCCCTCCCACATGGGTGAAAGCTTATGCAGCCCTTCCCTGGAGAGCACCCGCCTTAGGACGAGGTCACCCACCTCGAGCGTCCTGTAGCGGACGCTGCGACAGTGATACCGTCGCAGTGCCTGCTGGTATCTTGCCGCTCGAAGCGTGGCTTCGCGGCGACGTTCCTCCCCCAACACAAGGTCCATCCCCCGCATGGCGTCCTGTTGCGCCTCATCAAATGCCAGGACCCGCGCGGAGCGATACTTGACCTTGTGAGGGAGAACCGATTCTGCTCCGTAGACGAGGAAGAACGGGGTCTCGCCTGTTGGCTTGGTGGCGGTGGTGTGGATGGACCACATCACAGACTGGAGCTCATCGTGCCAGCCCCTGCCGCATGCCTCGAGCTTCTTCTTGAAGGTCCTGGTCTTGAGGCCTCTCAGGACCTCCGCGTTGGCGCGTTCGGCCTGACCATTGCTCCTAGGGCGTGCCACCAAAGCATAGCAGATCTACATTCCAAGGTTAGCACAATATGTCATGAAGTGATTGCTAGTGAACTGCGACCGTTGTCGGTGCTGATGCGATTAGGGACCCCGAACCGGCTCACGAGACCCTTGATGAACTTGACCGCATATCCAGCCAGGATGGTGCAGACAACTTCTACCTCCGCCCATTTGGTGAACTTGTCGATGGCGACGTAGAGGTAGCGGTAGCCCCCAGGCGCTCGAGGGAACGGGCCTATGATATCCAGCCCCCAGACTGTGGATGGCCACGAGAGCGGGATGGTCTGGAGGCCCTGAGCTGGCTGATGGATCTGCTTGGCATGGAATTGACAGGCCTCATAGGACTTCACCAGCTCAGTCACATCGTTGAGCGCCGTAGTCCAGTAGAACCCGCTGCGGAATGCCTTGCCGACGAGGGTTCGTGATGACGAGTGGTGCCCGCAATCCCCTCCGTGTATGTCAACTAGCAACTCGTTCCCCTATTCCCTGGAGATACAACGCAAGGAAACGTCATTCGGTCGCTCCCTGTATAACTCACCGTCCTGGATGCAATACGCCATGGCCTATCGGGCCACGCGCTCCGCGTCCTCCTCTTTCTCCGGCAGCGTCCCTTGCATCAGGTATTCCTTGAACTCCTTGGTCCAGCACCCCTCCTGAGGCTTGAGCGCCAGGAGTAGGCGCACTCCCGAGGTCAAGCCGCAGGCCGGGGCTCCCGAGGCAGGTGGTTGGGGGAGCTCCTCCCGAGGCAGCGCCTGCCTCGAAAGCGGGGGTGCTGCTGACGGCTTGAAGAGCCGCTCCTCAAAGACGCCAGGCTCTTGGGGTAGTCGCTTGGATGCTCTGTTGGCGATGTCGTCGGCCTCCTTGTTGGTGCCACGGGGCACGTGCTGCAATTCTAGGCCTAGGAACTGCTTTTCCATTTTGCGTACCTCCGCGAGGTATGCCTCCATGTGCTCGTCCCTTGGCTCGTATACCTCCCCCCCCCCCCCCCCCCCCCCCCCCCCCCCCCCCCCCCCCCCCCCCCCCCCCCCCCCCCCCCCCCCCCCCCCCCCCCCCCCCCCCCCCCCCCCCCCCCCCCCCCCCCCCCCCCCCCCCCCCCCCCCCCCCCCCCCCCCCCCCCCCCCCCCCCCCCCCCCCCCCCCCCCCCCCCCCCCCCCCCCCCCCCCCCCCCCCCCCCCCCCCCCCCCCCCCCCCCCCCCCCCCCCCCCCCCCCCCCCCCCCCCCCCCCCCCCCCCCCCCCCCCCCCCCCCCCCCCCCCCCCCCCCCCCCCCCCCCCCCCCCCCCCCCCCCCCCCCCCCCCCCCCCCCCCCCCCCCCCCCCCCCCCCCCCCCCCCCCCCCCCCCCCCCCCCCCCCCCCCCCCCCCCCCCCCCCCCCCCCCCCCCCCCCCCCCCCCCCCCCCCCCCCCCCCCCCCCCCCCCCCCCCCCCCCCCCCCCCCCCCCCCCCCCCCCCCCCCCCCCCCCCCCCCCCCCCCCCCCCCCCCCCCCCCCCCCCCCCCCCCCCCCCCCCCCCCCCCCCCCCCCCCCCCCCCCCCCCCCCCCCCCCCCCCCCCCCCCCCCCCCCCCCCCCCCCCCCCCCCCCCCCCCCCCCCCCCCCCCCCCCCCCCCCCCCCCCCCCCCCCCCCCCCCCCCCCCCCCCCCCCCCCCCCCCCCCCCCCCCCCCCCCCCCCCCCCCCCCCCCCCCCCCCCCCCCCCCCCCCCCCCCCCCCCCCCCCCCCCCCCCCCCCCCCCCCCCCCCCCCCCCCCCCCCCCCCCCCCCCCCCCCCCCCCCCCCCCCCCCCCCCCCCCCCCCCCCCCCCCCCCCCCCCCCCCCCCCCCCCCCCCCCCCCCCCCCCCCCCCCCCCCCCCCCCCCCCCCCCCCCCCCCCCCCCCCCCCCCCCCCCCCCCCCCCCCCCCCCCCCCCCCCCCCCCCCCCCCCCCCCCCCCCCCCCCCCCCCCCCCCCCCCCCCCCCCCCCCCCCCCCCCCCCCCCCCCCCCCCCCCCCCCCCCCCCCCCCCCCCCCCCCCCCCCCCCCCCCCCCCCCCCCCCCCCCCCCCCCCCCCCCCCCCCCCCCCCCCCCCCCCCCCCCCCCCCCCCCCCCCCCCCCCCCCCCCCCCCCCCCCCCCCCCCCCCCCCCCCCCCCCCCCCCCCCCCCCCCCCCCCCCCCCCCCCCCCCCCCCCCCCCCCCCCCCCCCCCCCCCCCCCCCCCCCCCCCCCCCCCCCCCCCCCCCCCCCCCCCCCCCCCCCCCCCCCCCCCCCCCCCCCCCCCCCCCCCCCCCCCCCCCCCCCCCCCCCCCCCCCCCCCCCCCCCCCCCCCCCCCCCCCCCCCCCCCCCCCCCCCCCCCCCCCCCCCCCCCCCCCCCCCCCCCCCCCCCCCCCCCCCCCCCCCCCCCCCCCCCCCCCCCCCCCCCCCCCCCCCCCCCCCCCCCCCCCCCCCCCCCCCCCCCCCCCCCCCCCCCCCCCCCCCCCCCCCCCCCCCCCCCCCCCCCCCCCCCCCCCCCCCCCCCCCCCCCCCCCCCCCCCCCCCCCCCCCCCCCCCCCCCCCCCCCCCCCCCCCCCCCCCCCCCCCCCCCCCCCCCCCCCCCCCCCCCCCCCCCCCCCCCCCCCCCCCCCCCCCCCCCCCCCCCCCCCCCCCCCCCCCCCCCCCCCCCCCCCCCCCCCCCCCCCCCCCCCCCCCCCCCCCCCCCCCCCCCCCCCCCCCCCCCCCCCCCCCCCCCCCCCCCCCCCCCCCCCCCCCCCCCCCCCCCCCCCCCCCCCCCCCCCCCCCCCCCCCCCCCCCCCCCCCCCCCCCCCCCCCCCCCCCCCCCCCCCCCCCCCCCCCCCCCCCCCCCCCCCCCCCCCCCCCCCCCCCCCCCCCCCCCCCCCCCCCCCCCCCCCCCCCCCCCCCCCCCCCCCCCCCCCCCCCCCCCCCCCCCCCCCCCCCCCCCCCCCCCCCCCCCCCCCCCCCCCCCCCCCCCCCCCCCCCCCCCCCCCCCCCCCCCCCCCCCCCCCCCCCCCCCCCCCCCCCCCCCCCCCCCCCCCCCCCCCCCCCCCCCCCCCCCCCCCCCCCCCCCCCCCCCCCCCCCCCCCCCCCCCCCCCCCCCCCCCCCCCCCCCCCCCCCCCCCCCCCCCCCCCCCCCCCCCCCCCCCCCCCCCCCCCCCCCCCCCCCCCCCCCCCCCCCCCCCCCCCCCCCCCCCCCCCCCCCCCCCCCCCCCCCCCCCCCCCCCCCCCCCCCGACAGCTACGCTGCAGATGGTGGGCGTGCAAAGCATTGGGAGCACGCCCGAGCCGACGGTGGTGACAGGGTGATCCCCCGAGTCGAAGGTCAGGTCGGCCTTGGGCGCCGCCCAACCCGGGGGAGCTCCCTGCCGCGCAGAAGCGGCGCCGATCTGGCGAAAGAACGGCTTGGTGTGACGGTCTGAGGGCGGCGCTTGCGAGCCGCCGAGGAGGGTCGCGACAGCGAGGGGCGCCGGTGCCGCGAAGCACGCAGCGAAGAGGCCGCGCAGCTCCTCCCAAGACGCCACCGTGGATCCTGGGAGGTTGAGCAGCTAGGCGCGCGGTGCACCAGTGAGGGCCATGGGAAGCCAGTTGGCCATGACCTTGTCGTCGCCCCCAGCCTTCAGGATGACCTCTTCATACGCCAGCAGGAAGGCCGATGGGTCCGCCGCGCCGTCGTAACGCGGCGGCATCTCCGGCTTGAACTTGGGCGGCCATTGCACCCGCCGCAAGGCGGCGGCAAAGGCTCTGAGGCCCCTGGCCCTGCCATGGGCATCTGTCATCGCAGCCGGAAGAGCAACGCCGGCCATGGGGGCAAGGCGCGGTGGTGGCGGAGCGTGGATCGACGGAAGGAAAGCTTCGGCGCACCCCTACCTGGCGCGCCAAATGTCGGATTGCGGGTTCCGGCAAAACCCTTGAGGTTCGAACTTTGGGGTGCGCATGAAGATCTCTCCTCCCCCTAGCTCACACCCTCACCGCAATCTCAAAGCTCAGTGCGTCGAACTCACAGAACAAGAGACACGAGGTTTATACTGGTTCGGGCCACCGATGTGGTGTAATACCCTACTCCAGTGTGGTGTGGTGGATTGCCTCTCGGGCTGAGGATGAACAGTTGCAAGGGAAGAACAGCCTCCTGAGGAGAGGTGCTCTTGTGCTTGGTGAGCTTGTGTGGATGAGGATGATTTGAATGGCTCAAGATCCGTTGCCTCCTACTGTGGTGGTTAGTCCTATTTATAGAGGCCCTGGTCCTCTTCCCAAAATGTAGGCGGGAAGGGATCCAACAACGGCCAAATTTGAAGGGAGACAACTAGTACATATTATCCTGACTAAAGGTGGTCTTCGCCTGCCAAAGGCTCTGGTGGTGATGCCGTCTTGGGCTCCACAGTGACCTCCGTCCTGCCGTCCTGCTGGTCTTGGTCTCGTTGCACCAATATGGAAACCTTTGCCTGATGCCTCAGGACTCCTCGCCTGCGCTTGCCTCGTTAGCACCAAAGAGGAAATGAGTACGCTGCACGCTCTGGCGCCCGCCTGGCGCCCGCCTAGCCTTGGTCGACATGGCTTGCGTCACAGAAACCTCGCGAGGTGCCCCTCGCCTTGATCTCTCCGCCCCTCGTGAGCTAGCCTAGTGAGGCTGCTCCCGAGGAGGTCTTGCGTCGTCCGCCTCGCGAGGCTTGGCCCCTCACGAGGGTCTTGAGTGTTTGCTGATGAAGATGGGCCATACAGGGCCGCTGGTGGAGCCACGCCGTGGGCCGCAGGCAGGCAAGTCTGGGGATCTCCGTTCCCAGGATGCCGACACAAATCATGGTGAAGTGTCATGTAGTCGATGTTCACACAACACCACTAGACGAAAGACAACATACATCTCATCAAAATATCGAATGAATACCAAACCACATGATTACTTATAACAAGACTTCCCCATGTCCTCAGGAACAAACGTAACTACTCACAAAGCATGTTCATGTTCAAGATCAGAGGGGTATTGAATATCATTAAGGATCTGAACCTATGATCTTCCACCAAATAAACCAACTAGCATCAACTACAAGGAGTAATCAACACTACTAGCAACCCACAGGTACCAATATGAGGTTTTGAGACAAAGATCGGATACAAGAGATGAACTAGGGTTTGAGAGGAGATGGTGCTGGTGAAGATGTTGATGGAGATTGACTCCCTCTCGATGAGAGGATCATTGGTGATGACGATGGCTTCGATTTCCCCCTCCGGGAGGGAAGTTTCCCTGGCAGAATAGCTCCGCCGGAGCCCTAGATTGCTTCTACCCAGGTTCTGCCTCGAGACGGCGGCGCTTCGTCCCAAAAGTTTCCTTATGATTTTTTCCAGGTAAAAACCCTTCATATAGCAGAAGATGAACACCGAGGACCTGCCAGGGGGGCCACAAGCCCTAGGGGTGTGCCTATGGGGTAGGGCGCGCCCCCAGGCTTATGGCCACCTGGTGGGTCCCCCTCTGGTATTTCTTTGCCCAATATTTTTATATATTCCAAAATAATTCTCTATAAATTTTAGAACTTTTGGAGTTGTGCAGAATAGGTCTCTCAGATTTGCTCCTTTCCGGTCCAGAATTTGAGCTGTCGGCATTCTCCCTCTTCATGTAAATCTTGTAAAATAAGAGAGAAAAGGCATATGTATTGTACCATGATGTGTAATAACAGCCCATAATGCAATAAATATCAATATAAAAGCATGATGCAAAATATAAGTATCAACTCCTCCAAGCTTAGACCTCGCTTGTCCTTAAGTGAAAGCCGAAATCGATAAATATGTCCACATGTTTAGAGATAGAGGTGTCGATAAAATAAAATATGGACATGAGGGCATCATGATCATCTTTAGAACATCAACATATATTGTCATATAATTCCTTATACTAGAGTAAAAATTCATTCATATGGTAAAGTATGAATCGGAAACTTTATTGAAAGCTAACAAACTATGATCTCAGTCACTGAAGCAATTGCAATTTATCATAACATCGGAAAGAGTCAATGTAAGAGCTTTTGTATAGCAAGTCCACATACTCAACCATCTTTTAGTCTTTCACAATTGCTAACACTCACGCGATACTTATGAGATCAAAGCCTCAATCGGAAACTGAGAAAGATAGGGGATTATAGCTTCACCTCCCAACCTTTTACCTTAAGGGTAATGCCAACAATAATACTTTATGATAACCTACATCCGAGTGCATATATATGTCTGGATCTTTCCCCAACACATAGTGCTTGCCAAAAAGAAAAAGTGTAAAAAGGAAAGGTGAAGATCACCATGACTCTTGTATGGAGGTAGAAGGTAAAACTAAAGGATAGGCCCTTCGCAGAGGGAAGCAGAGGTTGTCATGAACAAAATCTTAATGCAAAAGAACGTCACTTTATATTGCCGCTTGTGATAGAGAACTTTATTATGCAGTCCGTCGCTTTTATTTCTTCCACATCACAAGTTCGCATAAAGATTATTTTCTTCACACTAAAATATCATACATATTTAAAGAGCAATTTTTTATTGCTTGCACCGATGACAACTTACTTGAAGGATCTTGCTCAATCCATAGGTAGGTATGGTGGACTCTCATGGCAAAACTGGTTGAAGGGATGTTTGGATGCACAAGTAGTATCTCTACTTGATGTAAAAGATCTGGCTAGCATGGGATGAGAAACAAGCACAACATGTTGGAGGATCCATGCCAATATAACTTCTATTCGGATATAAGAAAACATAACCCATTATGTTGTCTTCCTTGTCCAACATCAACTTTTTAGCATGTAATATTTTAATGAGTGCTCACAATAACAAAAGATGCCCAAGATAGTATATTTATATGTGAAACCTCTCTATCTTTATTACTTCCTATTAATTGCAACAATGACCAAAACTATGTTTTTCAACTCTCAAAAAAATTTATTCATCATACTCTTTATATGTGAAGTCATCACTCTCCATAAGATCATTATATAATCTTTTTACTTATTTTATTCTTTTTCTTTTTCTTAAGATCATAGCAAGGAAGCAAAGCCCTCAACTCCAAACTACTCTTTATTATATAACTCACGGACTCGATTACATAGATGGTTCACAAAGCAAAACTCAAAGACTAGATCATACTAAAAACTTTTATTCTACTAGATTAGGATATTACCAAAAGGATTGAAAGTGTGTTATATCGACTAGAGGGGGGTGAATAGGCAATTTTTATGAATTCGTCACAGAGGAAATACAACTTGAGGAAATTGCTAAGTGATGAACTACTAGCAGCAGAATAAGTACTCAGGTGCAAGCATAACATGGCATTAACACAGTCATCATGATGATATGCAACAAGCACAAAGTACAGGTAGCATGTAAACAGGATAAGCAGGCTGATGATAATATGACTGAAGAATTAGAATTGAGGAAATAGATAAAGTCTTCAGTCAAAGTCTTCAAACAGTAATGATCAAGTTCATCAATACATGAATGAGGAAATGAAAGGGTTGAGGAAATAGAACCAGTAGCTTGGTGAAGACAGTGATTTGGTAGACCAGTTCCAACTGCTGTGACGGCTGTATGTCTGGTTGGAGCGGCTAGGTATTCAAACCTGAGGACATACAGTCCCGAACACACACAATCCTCACCGTATTCTCCTTGAGCTAAAGTCACACAGACCTTGCCCAATCACTCATGGTAGGTCTTCAGGTGACTTCCAAACCTTCACAGACTCGGTCACTCGGTGATCCCCAATTCCTCTTGGACGCTCTAGACCATGACGCCTAACCATCTGGAGGATGCACAGTCCTCAAAGGTAACAAGCGTCGGTTCCACACATGAACAATTTCTTCAGTGATGCTCAATCACTTTGGGTTTTAGGTGTTTGGGTTTGAGTTTTCCTCACTGATGATTTTTGCTCAAAGTCCTCGGAGGATGGGATGCTCTCAATGACAAGTGTCAGTTTCTCTCAGAGCAGCCAACCAGCTAGTGGTTGTAGGGGGCGGCTATTTATAGCCGGGGAGCAGCCCGACATGATAAGACATAAATGCCCTTCAATAATATGATCGTTAGGTGGATAAGATATTTTGGGACAGCTGGCGCGTAGCACAGCAACAGTCAGAAATTTGTGCTCTAAAATTCCTCATGGCTATCATGATCCTCACTTGTAGGCAATCCGCACTGGTGAATTCCTAACTCCTCAGTCAGAACAAATTCCTCAGAGAATAGAAGATCTTTGTCTCTGTCACTGAAGAAATTGTCTGAACTGTATGTGATTTCCAATGGCTTCACTCGAAAGGATTGGGGATGTGTAGGATTTTGAGATGATCATCACTTGGAAAGTGTTTCCTTAGTTTTACCTCGACCCCCTTTAACAGTACAGTGTTTCCTATGTCTCAAGAAAGAGAAAATCAAACTACGAAAACAAAAGTCTTCACGCTTCATAATCCTCGCATCAATATCGAAGTCTTCAAGGTCACACCAATTTCCTCATTTTCAAAGTTTTCAAGAAAACCAAAGTCTTCAAATGAAGACATTCATTTTTAGGGGTCGACTTTCTTCGTAAATATCAGACTCCTTATAGACTTATAGAACCTGTGTACACTCACAAACACATTAGTCCCTTAACCTATAAGTCTTCAATACACCAAAATCACTAAGGGGCACTAGATGCACTTACAATCTCCCCCTTTTCGGTGATTGATGACAAATAGGTTAAGTTTTCAATGGGGATAAACATATGAAGTGTAAATACTGATATTGAGGAATTTGATTGCAAGATATAGAAGAACCCCCCCTAAAGATGTGCATATTTGAGGAATTTGCTTTGGATTGCAGATGCACATTATAGAGTAATATCATGGAGATCTCCCCATATATCTTGTAATTCATACACGCATTTAACATATGATATGAAGAATTTGAAATGCATGATGAAATATGGCGTCTGACGAAATTCAGCATGCGTGCATTAAAGTACTTGAGGAAATAAGCATGCAGAAAGCAGTTCAAAAGTATCAGAGCACCATAGGACTTAAGTTTACAACTCATCAGAGCAAACACCTCAGAAGAGCAAGAGTTGTAACTTAAAAAAACAACCTATATATAAGACCCGCTTGAAGACTAAGTCAAATTTCTCCCCCTTTATTATCGAATGACCAAAAGGACGAAAAATGAGGACTAACGCCCCTGAAGAATATCATCAAGATGTAGATGGAGGAGCGCCATCGTTGTTGGGGTCGTCCGTTGAAGTAGGGCCTGCCACAGTGTCGTTCAAATCTACAGCTTCATCCATCTCACGCGATGAAGAATATGAACTTGTAACCAGCTGAGGAACTTTGACCTTCATGAATTTTTTTGAAGGTGGCTGAGACCAGTCAAAGTCCTGTTGAAATCCCATCTGCTTGAGGTCTTCATCACCGTAGATGTGAGACAATATTGGCCAAGTGCGATCGAAGATTTCATGCGCATAGTAATGATTCTCATCATCGTGTTTGGCGTGACTTTCATGTTCTGAAGAATTGAGCCAAACTGACGCTTGACCCACTTGTGATTATGATCGACCTTCTGATGAAGACTTAGAAGAAGCTCACGATCTGTCATCACTCGTGGAGCAGTGACTTGAGGAGTTGTCTTTGAAGCTTCTGCAGCAGAGTCTTGAGTTGCAGAGTCATCATTGGTGGAGTAAGATGCAGCTTTGTGAAACTGACCATCCAATGGACGAGTGCCTTCATCAATAACAGCAGCTTTGCCTTTTCCATCAACTGAAGAAATAGGCCTCGGCACATAGAGAAAATCCTTCACTAGGAAGGTGGTTCTTGGAGCTTGGCCAGCCTTCAAAGGCTTCACCTATACTTGCATTAGATGATTTTTAAGCTCAAGTTCCTCATACATGAGTCTTGCGCCTTCAACAGGTGGACTAACTGGTATGGCATGAAGTCATTCAGAGGCCGGGGCTTTGTAGTGAGTGTTCTCAGTCATCCAGTCAAGCACCCAAGAATTCACATCAGCCACATTTCCAGTTAGGTGCAGAGCGGCATAGAATTGAAGAATTAGCTCTTCATTCCAATCGCAGATGTCAGCATAGAAATTCCGTAGCCCAGCTTCATGAAGAAAATTCAAGACTGGCAGGAAGCAAGGAATGGACTCCATGTCAACATGAGGAATTTGACAGTGCTCAAATACCTTGTCCTTGTCAAACAGGAGTGAAGAATAGAAGTTCATCTGGCTTGCAGTCCAGAAGCGCTTGCGTTGAAGTCTTCCTGAGTCATATGGATTGAAATCTATGAATAAATAGTGCTCAATGAAGAAATCATCAGCCTTGAACTTTGGCCTTTTAGCATGAGGATTTTGCTCCTTGGGCTGAAGATTAGCAGTTGATGGCTTCACTACCTCTTGGGTCAGAATATCTGGAGCTGCTGACTGAGGAATTGAGGGTTCAGGTTGTTCAGCAGCAATGTGTGTCTCCATTTCTTCAGCTATAGCAGCTGGAATTTCCTATGGAATGGAAAGGAGAGATGTTTGACGTCCTTCAGATCCCGTTTGAATTTCTTCAGTTTGCACAGGGGACTGAGGAATTGGATGCAGAGGTGTGCTGAATGGTGAATTGGGGTGAAGTATTTCCGAATAGTCATCATTCAGCACTGGAGTTGTTGAACCAATATCCACGTCTTCTTCCATTTCTTCAACACCCGCCTCTTCAGCTGTGAACTGAGGCATAGGCAATGATACCAGTGGTGTGGAGATGACATCTTCCACTTCAATTTCTTCATCCAACTGCTCTGAAGAAGCAGCAGAAGGATTTTCCTCATATATGTCATCTGGAATGACATAATCTTCACCAAATGGGACAATTTCCTTTGATGGCACTATCAAAATTGGAATAGCATCAATTGGGTTGTTGAAAGAGCTCGTTAAAGTCCTCACTTTCTTGGGAGCTGAGGACTCTGTAGTGGTTGATGCCTTCCTCTTCTTTACATCTGCCTTCTCTGCAACCTTGGTTTTCTTCACTTCTGATACAGAAGGAAGGTTGATATTCTTTATCTTTGAAGACTTTACAGGAGAAGCAGATGGAGTTGATTTAGTTTCTTCAGGAGCGACTGATGCAGTCGCCCTGGCATTCTCAGGTTCTCCAGGCACAACAGATTCTTCAGCTGGCCTTGGTTCATCTTCAGGCGCAACATTGGAGGTTGCCCTGTTAATTTCTTCAGGAGCTGGAATTTCTTCATCAGCCCTGGTATTCTCAGTTTCATCAGCAGCCTGATTTTCATTAGCTATGCTAGCAGTTTCTTCAACAGACCAAACAGAAGCATCAGCCTGAGGAATTTGTTGTTGCGATGGTGCTGCAACATTTAGCTTGAGGGTCTTCGAGAGTTTGATGAATCTGACCTTGGCACTGAGCCAATCTGCATGATAAGTGTCAAATTCATCACTGAGATCTTTGATCTCCTTTTACATATTCATAAGTTCTTCAGAGACATTTTCAGAACATTTTTCTTCAGAAAGCACTCGTTCTTGTACTGAGCCTTCTTGACCTGTCTGGCCTTTTCAAATTTCCATTTTTCCTCACTTATGAATGCCGTCAACATGTGACTTTGACCAGGAGTGAGGTTTAGGTCAGGTAGAGGAGTATTTGGATCCTTGTGCCAGAGGTCAATGAAGTCGAGGATCTTCTTTGGATCCAGCATGAGAGGCACAGAACTGCCTTTGGCTCTAGCGACCCATTCTTTCCTGTCTATGATGATTTCAGCAAGTTCTTCATCATCAGCTTCGTCGTCAAAAGACGGAACTTGGAAAGCAACTTGTTTCTTATGAGGACTTGGCCTCGATCCACGTCTAGCAGTGGTTTTGACCTTCAACAAGGTTGGACCTGTTGAGGAATGTGGTGGAACTGGGGAACTTGCAGATGCTCCTGAAGCAATGGAAAATCCCGCAGTCCATTAACACATTGCAAGATGCACAGGTGTTGAGGACTCTGCAGCAGCCCTTGAAGAAGTTGCCTAAGGAATTTGCCTTAAGGGCTTTGATGTTGAAGTACTTGGCCATGAGGGCATTGTTGTTGAGGAACTCGGCTTCACAACAGATTTCTTTGGCATAACCTTCTTGGGCTTACTTGCAGATGCCTGAGCAGAAGCAGCAACAGAATCTTCATTGAATTTCTTTACTGCTTCTTTTGCCACTTTAGCCAATTTGGCTTGGCGCTTGGCCCATTCTTTGGGAAATTCCTCACCATGTCTGATGCTTGAGGGATCAGCCTTTTGACCAGGGGCCAACGGAGGTCTTGGACATGGAGGGTTGACAGCGAATTTCTTCATGTACTTTGGAGTAACATAACGATATTTCCTCCATTCCTTAGCCCATCTCCTCTCAATTCTCTGGATGCGCACTTTGCGCTGATTCTTGGTTTCTTTCCCATGAGTAGCTTCATCTGGTGTGCAACATTCTTCATAGATATCCTCAGGGATTTCAAAAGCAGTGTTTGATTCTGGTCTCTTTCCTCCCTTCTGAGGTCTTTTACCATCAGCCATTTTCTTCACTTGAGGATTTTGAAGAATGGATGTTTCTGAGGAAGTATGCAATTTATCTTCAAGGAATGCTGCAAATGAGTTAAGTTGATGAGAACCTAGTGATTCAGCAGCAGACCCTATGAACAGAGTATAGGTGCGAAGAATTTGGAGAGGTCATATGCGTTCTCAGAATTTTTTCAAAAGTATCAAGTTTGAGGAATTTGACCATGGGTGTCTTGAGGAATTTCACTAAGCATTCTTGACTTAGGTTACGGAGTTGTATAGATTTGAAAATCCACCCAATTGAGGAATCTTGAAGAAAAACACAGCTTAGAGAAACAAATCAAGGTACAGATGCAACTGGGTGTTTAGGGATAGGGAAGTTGAAGAATAAACACCTTTTAAAGATTTTGTGGAAATCATAAGAATCAAAGTAGGGAAGTAAAATCAGATTTTAATTAACTTGGATGAAGAACACAATGAACTATGAGTGGAGTCGGAGAAGTTCGACAGTTCGGATCTCCCACGCCTTAACTTGGCGGCGAGACACAGCTATGGCGGCGACGGAGTGAAGATTTCCGCGGCCGGCGCGAGTACGACGATGATGAGGTCGAGGCAGTGAAGTTGTTCCTCACCGGCGACGATGATGTGTAGCGGCGGCACTAGGTCTGAGAGCTCGAGCGAGGAGAGTAGCAGTCAACCAGAGTAAATGAGGTCTGAGGAAGGGGAGGGGTATTTATAGCCACGGTGAAAAATAGCCCGTCCGAAGAATTTAGACGAACATGCCCCTGACCCTTACTCTTCTAACGACATATGTCACCCACGTACAGAGAGGTGGAGATCATGGGGGAACGTGGGTGAGTTGTTTAATTCATCATGGGATGCGGAACGGTTTGAGCGGCAACAGCCAAAAATTTGAAAGGAATATTTTAAAGTTTCGTTCATAAATTCTTCAGCTATCAAGGACACAGTGAATATTTTGAACGGGTTTCAAATAGAACCCACATGAAGAATTCCCCCCCCCCCCCCCCCCCCCCCCCCCCCCCCCCCCCCCCCCCCCCCCCCCCCCCCCCCCCCCCCCCCCCCCCCCCCCCCCCCCCCCCCCCCCCCCCCCCCCCCCCCCCCCCCCCCCCCCCCCCCCCCCCCCCCCCAAAAGTGAAGAAATTGCAAAGTTGAAGAATTTGAAAATTGAAGAAGTTGCAAAATGAAAAAAAACTCAAATTTGAAGATTTTCAACTTTTGTTGGTGGCGTGACCCACCGTATAAGAATGATGATTTTAGACACCACGTACAATTGTCGTAGGGCTCTGAGAATCAAATTCTTCGTTAATTTCTTCACACTTAGAGGGTTAGTCTTCATTGATTGAAGAAAAAAGTTACTTCGTGTGTTGCACATCTAAGTCATCAATTTTGCATAAGTGTTAGGATGTGTGTCCTTTCAAAGAACATTCAAAGATTCAAAGATATTTAGCTCACACCGCAACTTGCTAAATCTCTTCTCATCCAAGGGCTTTGTGAAGATATCCGCTAGTTGTTCCTCAGTCTTCACGTGGTCGATGGAGATGTCGCCCTTCAACACATGATCTCGAAGAAAATGATGACGAATCTGGATGTGCTTAGTCTTCGAGTGCTGAACTGGGTTATGAGCAATCTTGATGGCACCTCATTATCGCAGTAGAGTGGCACATTCTTCATGTTTATGCTATAGTCCTTGAGGGTTTGCTTCATCACAGCAATTGAGCACAGCAAGAACCAGCAACAATGTACTCAGCTTCCGCAATAGAGAGTGATACACAGTTCTACTTCTTTGAGGACCAACATACTAAGGATCGTTCGAGGCAATGGCATGTGCCTGATGTTGACTTGCGATCCACTCGATCAACAGCATAGTCAGAGTTAGAATATCCAATGAGATAAAAAACTAAGCCCTTGGGATACCATAATCCAAGTGTTGGAGTGTGAGCTAGATATCGAAGAATATGTTTCACAGCCTTATGGTGTGATTCCTTCGGTGTAGCTTGAAAACGGGCACACATGCAAACACTAAGCATAATATCTGGCCTAGATGCACATAGATACAATAAAGAGCCAATCATGGAGCGGTATACCTTTTGATCAAAGTCTTTACCATTTTCATCGGTGCATAGATGGCCATTAGTGGGCATAGGGATTTTGACGCCTTTGCAATCTTCCATGCCGAATTTCCTCAGCACATCCTTGAGGTATTTCTCTTGAGATATGAAGATCCCATTGCGTTGTTGACGAATTTGAAGACCTAAGAAGAATTTCAATTCTCCCATCATAGACATTTGATATTCCTCACTCATCATATAGGCAATTTCGTCACTGTAACGTTGGTTAGTACAGCCAAAGATAATATCATCAACATATATTTGGCACACAAATAATTCATCATCATAAGTTTTGGTGAAAAGAGTTGGGTCAAGTGAACCGGGTTTGAAGCCTTTCTTCATCAGGAATTCCTTCAAAGTATCATACCACGCCCGAGGGGCCTGCTTGAGGCCATAGAGGGCCTTATTGAGTCTGAAGACTTTGTGAGGATGCTTAGGATCTTCAAAACCTGGTGGTTGAGCAACATATACTTCTTCCTCAAGCTTACCATTGAGGAATGCACTTTTCACATCCATTTTGATATAAGATGATATTATGATGGTTAGCATAAGCAAGCAATATGCGAATAGCCTCAAGTCTAGCAACAGGTGCAAAAGTTTCATCGAAATCAATTCCTTCAACCTGTGTGTAGCCTTGAGCTACAAGACGAGCCTTATTCCTCACCATGAGGCCATTTTCATCTTGCTTGTTGCGGTAGATCCATTTGGTACCGATGATATTGTGCTTGCGTGGGTCTGGTCGCTTGACAAGTTCACAGACATTGTTGAGCTCGAATTGATGTAATTCCTCTTGCATCGCTTGAATCCACTCAGGCTCTAGTAATGCCTCATCAACTTTGGTGGGCTCTATGATAGAGACAAAGGCAAAGTGCCCACAAAAGTTAGACAAATGTGAAGCTTTTGAGCGTGTGAGAGGACCTGGTCCGTTGATGTCGTTGATGATTCTCTCAATTTGCACTTCATTTGCAATGCGAGGATGAGCATGTTGACGAATTTGAGTGGGCTCAGCATTTTCTTTAGAGCCATTTTCCTCAGATGCACCAGCATGACTTTCTTCATGTTCTGGAATGACTTCTTCAGCAGATTCTTCAGTGGGTATGACATCCTCAGTAGCCTTGAACTTGATGGATTCCTCAGGTGACATTTCATCTAGCACAGGAGGTAGGTGCTCTCTTTGCGAGCCGTTAGTTTCATCAAACCGCACATCTACAGTTTCAACAAACTTGTGGTGATAGGTGTTGAAGACTCTTTAGGTGTGCGAGTCCTTTCCGTAACCAAGCATAAATCCTTCATGTGCTTTCGGTGGAAATTTAGAATTGTGATGTGGATCTCTAATCCAACATTTAGCACTGAAGACTTTGAAATAACTCATATTGGGTTTCTTGTTAGTGAGGAGTTCATATGAGGTCTTCTTGAAGAATTTGTGAAGATATACCCTGTTGATGATGTGGCACGAAGTATCAATAGTCTCAGGCCAAAAGTGACGAGGCGTCTTGTATTCACCAAGCATGGTGCGAGCCATCTCAACAATAGTCATGTTCTTGCGCTCCACGACGCCATTCTACTGAGGAGTGTATGGGGCAGATAACTCGTGAGTAATACCAAGTTCATCAAGACTAGTATTCTTGAACTCGGCCCCATTGTCACTTTGGATGTGCTTGATCTTCACACCGAAATTCATAGAGGCCCTTGAGGAAAATCGTTTGAAGACTTCCTGCACTTCAGTTTTGTAAGTAACGATATGCACCCACGTGTAATGAGAATAGTCATCAACAATAACAAAGCCATATAGAGATGCTGCATTTGTTAGTGTGGCATAATGAGTAGGGCCAAAGAGGTCCATGTGAAGCAATTCAAAAGGACGAGTGGTGGTCATGATAGTCTTCGAGGGGGTGCTTGGACTTGGTCATCTTTCCAGCCTCACAAGCCCCGCAAAGATGGTCTTTGATTAATTTGACACCCTCGATGCCAATGACGTGCTTCTTCTTCGCGAGAGTATGTAAGTTCCTCATGCCAGCATGACCTAGTCGTCGATGCCATAGCCAGCCTTCTAAAGCTTTTGCAAGTAGACATGTGGTAGGTTGTGGTCCTGCAGAGAGATCAACAATATACAAGTCTCCTCTCCTAAAGCCTTCGAAGACTTTCGAATTGTTAGATTCCATGAGCACAATGCAACAGTATTTTTGAAAGACGACAACCATATCAAGATCACAAAGCATTGAGACAGACATGAGGTTGAATCCTAAGGACTCGACAAGCATGACTTTTTCCATGTGTCGATCCTTTGAGATCGCAACCCTACCTAGACCCAATACCTTGATTTTGCCTTTATCAGCATAGGTGATATGCTTCAGATGTGATGGAGATAAAGCAGTGTCCATCAATAAGTTCTTGTCACCGGTCATGTAATTTGTACAACCACTGTCGAGGACCCACTCAGTAGCTTTGGGTTGATCATCCTGCAGATGAATTAGTGCATCTTACGAACTCATATACTTCACCAGTGAAGAATATGACATCAAATTCATCAGATTGAATTTCATTAAGCAGTACAACAGATATAGTAGTATAAGGACGAGAGAAATGAGTAATTCATTTATTCATGATTAGCTTGCATCCTTTCAAGTATATTCAGGTCTCCATCAAATTCTTCAGACGTTCAAGTTCGTCTGGAGACCTGACCCTGCATAAGAGATTAGTTCTTTTTCTTTACCACCCACATATGGAGGGGTGGCAAAGAGTTCATCATTCTGCGAGCTCCATAAGATAAAGGTGGCATTGAAGCCAGTGCACTTCGTTTCACAAAAGAGGGGTTAGAGTATGCATATGAATAAGAAGAGAAATTCTTCGAGGACTTATGAACATAAAGATTTGAAGAATAATGCACATATTCATAGCACTTAGATTTCCCTGCGAAACAGAAGCGTTAGCATGATGATGTTCATATGAGGATTTGGATCCACGTGAGGAATTTGATCCATATGAGGAATTTGGTCCGTATGAGGACTTGGATCCATATGAAGCCTTTGGTCCATATGAAGAATTTGATCTGGGGTTCCTATTCTTCACAGGTGGTGTCATGAGGACATTCACCTGAAGACTTTCAAGGCACCTTTTGGGAACCTAGATTTTCTTCATAGGGGGACCATTCCTGTAGTTAGTTCCAACATATCTAGCAAATACTTCACCATTCTGATTTTTGAACATTTTATAGTTGAAGTCAAATGACTCATCAGATGAATATGAAGATTCACAAGTAAAGCCAGATAAACTGGATGGATCTACGGGAGGTCCTTTCACAGCAACCCATGAGGTTTTGGGATACTGCTCAGGTTTCCGGTAGGTCCCATCAGCATTGAGTTTCCTCTCAAAGGTAATACCCTCTTTCCTAGGGTTCCTGTTGAGGATCTGCTTTTTAAGCACATCACAAAGAGCCTGATGCCCTTTGAGGCTTTTGTACATGCCTATCACATACAATTCCTTCAACCCTGCATTATCGTCAGTGATACTTGTGGTATCCTCAGATGAGGAAGTTGTGACCACACAGACAGTTGAAGAATTTGCAGCAATAGAAGCATTTGAGCTTTCAGGTGAAGAATTAGCAGATTCTCGTTGAATGCATTTCAAACACGGCGGAATGAATTCTTCCTGAGCGGAACTGGTCTGTTGAGCAAGCAATGAATCATTTTCCTTCCGAAGATCTTCATAACTCACCCTTAGCTTCTCAAGATCTTGCTTTCTTTGAAGAAATTCATAAGAAAGCTTCTCATGATCTGCTAAGAGAGTGTTATGATGACTTTGAAGGTTATCAAACTTAGACTGTAGTCGCTGGAGATTATCAGTTAGAGTTTGAGTTTGATCCATTTCCTCACCCAACATGTCATCGCTTTTGTCTAGCAGATTTTGAACATTTTCAAAATCCTTTTGTTGTTTGACGGCAATCTTAGCAAGTTTGGAGTAGCTAGGTTTGAGATTTTCATCAGATTCATCCTCACTTGATTCAGAGGAGGGATATTTGAGTACCTTGGCACCTTTTAAAATGAAGCAATAGGTGGGAGCATAGTCATCATCGCTGTCGTCAGCAGTGTTGGGGAAGCCATTTTCCTCACTGTTGAATATGGACTTGCTGACGAAAGCAGTAGTGAGAGCTAGGCTCGCCACACCAGAGTCTGACTCCTCAGATTCCTCCTCTTCCTCATTTTCCTCGAATTTAGCTTCAGAGTCCATTTCCTTGCTAATGAATGCCCGAGCCTTTTTGGAACTAATCCTCTTGTGAGATGAAGACTTTAAAGATTTTGATGATGAGGACTTTGAAGATTTCCTCTTCTTCTTCAAGTTGTCTGAACTATCATCCTCGTACTTCTTCTTCTTTGATTCCTTCGCCCACTGAGGACAATCAGTTATGTAGTGGCTAGGTTTCTTGCATTTGTGGCAAGTCCTCTTCTTGTAATCGCGGGATGAGGAATCTGATCTCATGTCATCACTTCTTGAAGATTTTCCAAAGCGACCACATCTTGAGAACTTCTGAAATTTCCTCACGAGCATTGCTAGCTCCTGGCTTAGTTCTTCAGGATCACCAAGGCTGTTATCAGAATCTTCTCTTTCAGATGAGGAAATTGCCTTGGCCTTCAGTGCGCGTGATCTTCCATAGCTAGGCTTGTAGAGATCTCTCTTCTCAGCTTGTTGGAATTCATGAGTGTTCAGCCTCTCAAGGATATCAACAGGATCCAGTGACTTGTAGTCTCCACGTTCTTGAATCATCAGTGCCAGTGTATCGAATGAGGAATCAAGTGATCTCAGCAATTTCTTCACCACCTCATGGTCGGTGATGTCAGTGGCACCAAGTGCTTGAAGCTCATTTGAGATGTCAGTGAGGCAATCGAAGGTTTGTTGAACATTTTCGTTGTCGAGTCTTTTGAAGCGGTTGAAGAGATTGTGGAGAACGTCAACTCGAGAGTCATGTTGAGTTGAGACTCCTTCGTTGACCTTGGACAGACTATCCCAGATAAGCTTTGCTGTCTCCAAAGCACTCACTCTGCCATACCGTCCTTTGCTCAGATGGCCACATATGATATTCTTCGCTTGAGAGTCGAGTTGCTTGAATCTCTTCACATCAGCAGCGTTCACGGAAGGAGTGATGGAGGGAATGCCATTTTCCACAACGTACCAGAGATCGTTGTCAATTGCCTCAAGAGCATGCACATCTTATTCTTCCAGTAGGGGTAGTCCATCCCATCAAAGGTAGGAGACCCAGCCGAGACCTTGATCATACCTGCAGCCGACATAACTAAAACTCCAGGTGGTTAAACCATAATCACACAGAACAAGGGAGTACCTTGCTCTGATACCAATTGAAAGTACGTTATATCGACTAGAGGGGGTGAATAGGTGATTATTATGAATTTGTCACTGAAGAAATACAACTTGAGGAACTTGCTAAGAGATGAATTACTAGCAGCGGAATAAGTACTCAGGTGCAAGCATAACATGGCAGTAACACAGTCATCATGATGATATGAAATAAGCACAGAGTACAGGTAGCGTGTAAACAGGATAAGCAGGCTGAAGATAAGATGACTGAAGAATTAGGATTGAAGAAATAGATAAAGTCTTCAGTTAAAATCTTCAAACAGTAACGATCAAGTTCATCGACACATGAATGAGGAAATGAAAGGGTTGAGGAAATAGATCCAGTAGCTCGATGAAGACACTGATTTGGTAGACCAGTTCCAACTGCTGTGACAATTGTACGTCTAGTTGGAGCAGCTAGGTATTCAAACCTGAGGACACATAGTCCCGGACACATAGTCCTCACCATATTCTCCTTGAGCTAAAGTCACACAGACCTCGCCCAATGACTCGTGGTAAGTCTTCAGGTGACTTCCAAACCTTCACAGACTCGGTCACTCGGCTATCCACAATTCCGCTTGGACGCTCTAGACCATGCCGCCTAATTGTCTGGAGGATACACAGTCCTCAAAGGTAACAAGAGTCGGTTCCACACAGGAACAATCTCTTTAGTGATGCTCAATCACTTTGGGTTTTAGATGTTTGGGTTTGGGTTTTCCTCACTGATGATTTTCGCTCAAAGTCCTCGGAAGATGGGATGCTCTCAATGACAAGTGTCAGTTTCTCTCAGAGCAGTCAACCAGCTAGTAGTTTTAGGGGGTGGCTATTTATAGCCGAGGAGTAGCCCGACATGATAAGACATAAATTCCCTTCAATGATATGACCGTTAGGTGGATAAGATATTTTGGGATAGCTGCCGCATAGCATAGCAATGGTTGGAAATTTGAGCTCGCAAATTCCTCAGGGCTATCATGATCCTCACTTGTAGGCAATACACACTGGTGAATTCCTAACTCCTTAGTCAGAACAAATTCCTCAGAGAACAGAAGATCTTCGTCTCTGTCACTGAAGAAATTGACTGAACTGTATGAGATTTCCAATGGCTTCACTCGAAAGGATTGGGTATGTGTAGGATTTTGGGATGAGCATCACTTGGAAAGTGTTTCCTTAGTTTTACCTCGACCCCCTTTAACAGTATGGTGTTTCCTATGACTCAAGAAAGAGAAAATGAAACTACAAAAACAAAAGTCTTCACACTTCATAATCCTCGCATCAATATTGAAGTCTTCAAGGTCACACCAATTTCTTCATTTTCAAAGTCTTCAAGAAAACCAAAGTCTTCAAATGGAGACATTCATTTTTAGGGGTCGACTTTCTTCGTAAATATCAAACTCCTCATAGACTTATAGAACCTGTGTACACTCACAAACAAATTAGTCCCTTAACCTATACGTCTTCAATACACCAAAATCACTAAGGGGCACTAGATGCACTTACAAGGATCGAACTAAGAAAAACGATAAAGGTAAAGATGTGATGGTGATACGATACCGGGACACCTCCCCCAAGCTTGGCACAAGCCAAGGGGAGTGTCCATACCCATGTAATCAATTTTCCGTCTTCGGAGGTGGTGATGATGGAGTTGATGATGCGGGAAGCTTGTCCTCCATCTTCCAAGGCATATGTCACCATCGTAAAAGGATGATTGAGTATGTGGGATCCTCAAATCTGCAGCCAAACTCATCCTCTTAAATCTGTATTCGTACTCATAGTTTTGGTTTTGCAGGTCATAGATCTGGTGTAACGCCCCGGATGTAACTTTCCATAATTGTAACTCCAACTCTTGCCTTTTCCGGCTTTGTGATATGATATTTTCTTCGTGGTTGGGTTTTTGTCTCCGTTTTGCATTTTGTTCATGTCATGCATTTCATATCATGTCATCATGTGCATCTCATTTGCATTCGTATTCGTCTCATGCATCCGAGCATTTTCCCCGGTGTCCGTTTCGCAATCCGACGCTCTCTCATGCACCCGGTGCACCCCTCTTGTCTCTTTTCGTGAGCGGGAGAAAAACATTCTCAGAATGGGCCAAGATTTGTCAAGTGGCCTTGGTACATCACCGGTAGACCGCCTGTCAAATTTCGTTCCATTTGGAGGTTGTTCGATGCCCCAACGGTTAACCGGGTAACCGCAAAAGCCTCTTTGGTGTTGCAGCCCAACACCCCTCCAAACAGCCCAATAACCCATCTAAACCTCTTCCATGTTCTCCGCCGTTCGATCACGATCGTGTGGGTGAAAACCGCACCTCATTTGGACTCTCCTAGCCCCCTACCTATATATAGGTGTCTCCCCCGAATTTTTCGTAGTCCAAACCCTAGTCTCCTTCCACCTCGCGCCGCCGGACACGTCCGCGTCCGCCGGACGCGTCCGCCACCACCGCCCGGCCACTCACAGAGCGCCACGTGGCCCGGCCACCGATCGCCGTCGCTGGCCCGCTCGGCCCACGGGAAGCCCCCGCGGCCCACTTCGCTCCTCCGCCGCCCGAGCCGCTCCGCGCCTCCCCGCGCCCTGCGCCGCTCGCCGCCCACGCGCGCCGCCGCCTGCCATGCCTCGCCGCCCGATCGCGCCCTGCGCCTCCCCGCCGCCGTCATCGCCTCGCCGCGCCGCCTCGTCCCCGCCTCTGTCGGGACCGGATCCGGCGAGATCCGGCCGGATCCCGCACCCTGGCGAGCTCCCCCGCAACTCCGGCGAGCCCCCGCGTCTCCGGCCGCCGTCTTCCTCCACTCCGGCGAGATCCCGGAGGGTGGAAGAGATCCACCACTCCCTCCGTCCAAACGTCACCCGCGCCCTGGATCCCTCCGTCCCGCTCGCCCTCGTCCCGCGTTGACTTTTTCGGAGGTTGTATTTCACTGTCCCAAAAATCTGCAACATTATGTGCTCTTGTTCTTCATGTCATAACTCCATGCTCATAGCTCCGATTTGTGCATATTATATAACGAATTGTTCGCCTCATGATGCTATTCATGTTAGTGTCATTTGCATGCATGTTACTGTCCATTATGATGCCATTATCATCGTTTCAAGAGTGCTATATGATGTTAGCTGCTGGTTCTTAACAGAACTTACTGATTTGTCATTTTTGTTGCATTTTGTGTGTGCATCCTATGGGCATGATGTCTACATGTTTTGTGAGCTCCATCATGCCATATTTACAGAGGTGCAATCCATATATTTTTGTGAGTCTTGTAGTGAGTGCATCAAGCTCGTGAAGTAGGATACTTACTGTTACCGTTTTGTTAGGCTGAATCTGTCATATCATGATGCTATGTTTGATTGGTGCTACCATCACATCCGTGCATAATCTGGAGATGCTCCTTTAGGATGTTTTTTAGATATTGCTATGCTCTATCCATGCATGCCTCTGGTTGCAATTATGGAGTACTCTAGCATGTCATTTCTTTGCTCTACTTTTGCTAAATATTATTCCTGGCAGATTGTTAACATGATGTTCAGTTTTGCCATGTGTTTTGCTAGTGATACATGCACCCTATGAACTTGATTTTGCCATGCTCAGCTTCTTGAATATGTCTACTTACTGTTGGTTACCTTGTGATGTCATGAAATACCTTGTGGTGAGTGATTTGAGCTTGCAAATTTGCTATCATGAATCTGTTCCTGCCATGCTCTGTTTTTCTTCTGTCTGGAACTGTTCATATAACTTGCCATATTTGCATGGGTGCCACATCATTTTCCATGCATATTTGGTTAAAGCTCAGTAAGGGATTTTTGTTCTATGTCTTTAGTACTAGCATTCCATGTCTTTGTTTGCCATGATATGTTGCTATAGCATGTTGTTTGCTAGCTCTAAACATTGCTACCTGCTGCTGTTTATGCCATGTTAGTATTTTCAGTCTGTGAATCTGTTATCATTTGCATTTTTGCCATGCTGTTTTAGGCTTGTTCTAGTGAGTTCTAGTAGGAGCTCAGTGTTCATGATTTGTAGAGCTTCATGTGTACTTCGCTTCCATACGCATTGTTGCTATGTTGGAGAGCTGTAGCATAGTTTCATCATGCATTCGAAGTGCGATGTTGCTGTTAAGCGCAGTTTTGCATCATTCTTGTGTTGCTTGTCATTTGCAAACCGTGCATCCGTTTTAGGTGATCCTTATATCGATTTTGACCAAAATCACCTCATCTTTCCAGCGGCATACTTGGTTTGCCAATTTGATGCCTTGATCATCATTTCCCTTCCGGAGTTCTCATATGCATTGCACATCATACCTTGCATCACATGCCATGTATTGCATCATGTTGCTTGCGCATTGCACCGTGTTTGATTGTTGTTCCATTGCTTGTGTTCTTGCTTTGGGTAGAGCCGGGAGACGAGTTCATGAACGAGGAACCTATTGAGTACGCTAACGAGGAGCAAGCTTTCGACAACTCTGAGAACTTTGCAGGCAAGATGACCATTACCCTCGATATCACTTCTATCTTTGCTTTGCTAGTTGTTCGCTCTATCGCTATGTTGCGCTACCTACCACTTGTTTATCATGCCTCCCATATTGCCATGTTAAGCCTCTAACCCACCTTCCTAGCAAACCGTTGTTTGGCTATGTTACCGCTTTTGCTCAGCCCCTCTTATAGCGTCGTTAGTTGCAGGTGAAGTTGAAGATTGTTCCATGTTGGAACATGATGATTTTGGGATATCACAATATCTCTTATTTAATTAATGCATCTATATACTTGGTAAAGGGTGGAAGGCTCGGCCTTTTGCCTAGTGTTTTGTTCCACTCTTGCCGCCCTAGTTTCCGTCATACCGGTATTATGTTCCTTGATTTTGCGTTCCTTACGCGATTGGGGTTATGGGACCCCCTTGACAGTTCGCTTTGAATAAAACTCCTCCAGCAAGGCCCAACCTTGGTTTTACATTTGCCTAACAACCTAAGCCTTTTTCCCTTGGGTTTCCGGAGCCCGAGGGTCATCTTTATTTACCCCCCCCGGGCCAGTGCTCCTCCGAGTGTTGGTCCAACCTGGGCGATGTCCGGCGCCCCCTGGGCAACCAGGATCTATGCCAACCCGATGTCTGGCTCATCCGGTTTGCCCTGAGAATGAGATACGTGCGACTCCTATAGGGATTTGTCGGCACATCGGGCGGTCTTGCTGGTCTTGTTTTACCATTGTCGAAATGTCTTGTAACTGGGATTCCGAGACTGATCGGGTCTTTCCGGGAGAAGGAATATCCTTCATTGATCGTGAGAGCTTGTGATGGGCTAAGTTGGGACACCCCTGCAGGGTATAATCTTTTGAAAGTCGTGCCCGCGGTTATGTGGCAGATGGGAATTTGTTAATGTTCGGTTGTAGAGAACTTGACACTTGACTTAATTAAAATGCATCAACCGCGTGTGTAGCCATGATGGTCTCTTTTCGGCGGAGTCCGGGAAGTGAACACGGTTTGGCCCCCCCCCCCCCCCCCCCCCCCCCCCCCCCCCCCCCCCCCCCCCCCCCCCCCCCCCCCCCCCCCCCCCCCCCCCCCCCCCCCCCCCCCCCCCCCCCCCCCCCCCCCCCCCCCCCCCCCCCCCCCCCCCCCCCCCCCCCCCCCCCCCCCCCCCCCCCCCCCCCCCCCCCCCCCCCCCCCCCCCCCCCCCCCCCCCCCCCCCCCCCCCCCCCCCCCCCCCCCCCCCCCCCCCCCCCCCCCCCCCCCCCCCCCCCCCCCCCCCCCCCCCCCCCCCCCCCCCCCCCCCCCCCCCCCCCCCCCCCCCCCCCCCCCCCCCCCCCCCCCCCCCCCCCCCCCCCCCCCCCCCCCCCCCCCCCCCCCCCCCCCCCCCCCCCCCCCCCCCCCCCCCCCCCCCCCCCCCCCCCCCCCCCCCCCCCCCCCCCCCCCCCCCCCCCCCCCCCCCCCCCCCCCCCCCCCCCCCCCCCCCCCCCCCCCCCCCCCCCCCCCCCCCCCCCCCCCCCCCCCCCCCCCCCCCCCCCCCCCCCCCCCCCCCCCCCCCCCCCCCCCCCCCCCCCCCCCCCCCCCCCCCCCCCCCCCCCCCCCCCCCCCCCCCCCCCCCCCCCCCCCCCCCCCCCCCCCCCCCCCCCCCCCCCCCCCCCCCCCCCCCCCCCCCCCCCCCCCCCCCCCCCCCCCCCCCCCCCCCCCCCCCCCCCCCCCCCCCCCCCCCCCCCCCCCCCCCCCCCCCCCCCCCCCCCCCCCCCCCCCCCCCCCCCCCCCCCCCCCCCCCCCCCCCCCCCCCCCCCCCCCCCCCCCCCCCCCCCCCCCCCCCCCCCCCCCCCCCCCCCCCCCCCCCCCCCCCACAAAGAATATAGAAGCGTTTTCGATATCGGCGTCCTCTGGTATTCCCGAACTGAAACGATAGGCACTGTGACAAAAACACCTTGGAGCTTAACTCCCCGGGATTGCCACAACCACTAAATGTCAGGAGGCACCAAGACAGAATTCCCGTCACAATGATATCACCGATTCCACAATACCCGCATGATCCTAAAAAATTTGAGTGAAAAGAATAAAAGAGTGGGAAAACACCTACATCACAAGTCCTCACTAGAGCGACGAAGGAGATAAGGAGTAAAAATAATTCCTACTCTCCGATATAACTAAGACTCAAAATAGTTTTTTTTCTAGACTCGACAACGGCAGGGTTCGATAAATCAAGGGGGCTCCTGAGGTCGGTAAGGCTCTGATACCAACTTGTAGCGCCCAAGATGCGATTCTATCCTAATCACATGATGAACTCATGATTGGGGCACAACCGCATTTCGAGCGCATAGCAAGGTGGATATCATTACAACATACCATGTACTGAATAGATGAGAATACAAGATAAAGACTTAAACTCGCCACAAGCTACAACATGAATACATGGGTACATCAATACATAGCAATTATCATACAGAAGAGCAGGATTCTACTACGGATGAAACCAAAGGAAAAAGAAGAGCGACATCCACCCTGCTAATCCCAGGCTCCCGACCCGGAACCTATCCTTGATCGAAGGAGAAGAAGCAGAAGAACTCCAAAACAAGCAAGCATCGCTCTCATGTCATAACATCGCATTACCTTTACCTGCAACTGTTGTTGTAGTAATCTGTGAGCCACGAGGACTCAGCAATCCCATTACCATGGGTATCAAGACTAGCAAAGCTTAACGGAAAAACTAATGCACACACGTGTGGGCATTTGCACATCGCCCACTTGCCTCCATCACCACTCATTTTGCCACATATGAACAGATGACATCAGCAGAAATCTTTTTGGTTTTCGGCTTAAAAATGTTTTATCTCCTAATTTAAAAAGCGAATTAAAAATCCGTTTTCACCATTAAATCCGCCTCGACGAGATCTTCAAAACTATACCCCATGTTGATATGTTTCAACGAAATTTTTTTTGCCCAGAAGTTGCCATGATGTTTACACTGTAGTTGCCATAGTGCTTAAACTAAAGTTGCCATGTGGCAATTTTAGTTTGTAGAACATGGCAATTTTTGTTTTTTTATGATGGCAATTCCAGTACCTTGACCATGAAAATATTTTTTGTATGAACCATGGCAATTTTAAGTGCATGTATCATGGCAATTTTAGTTTATGGTGCATGGCAAGTCTAGTTTCTTAATTCCCCGTTTTATAATATGTCAAAATTTATTTTTAAATATAGAAGAAAATAGCTGAAACATATCATGGCAACTTCAGTGTAAACATCATGGCAATTCATGTGCAATAGACACGGCAACTTTTAACCAAAAAAAAATTCGTCGAAATATATTGATATGAGATCTATTTTCGAAGATCTCGTCGCGAGGGATTTAATGGTGAAAACGGATCTTCAATCAAATTTTTCATTTAAGAGATAAAACATTTTAAAAACGGAAAATCCAAAAAGATTTCCACATGCATGCATGCGGTGGGATGGCGTAGTCTGTATGTTATAAAGCGTGTTGGCGGGTTTGGCTCCCACCACACGTGTGGGCGTTAGCATTGTCCAAGCTTAATGGGTATGGAATGGATAAGTGGTGAGTTGCAGCAAGCACTAAGCATTTGTATGGTGGCTAACTTATGAGTACAAGAGTAAGAAGAGAAACTACGCATAACAGTCGCAAACTAGTAATGATCAAGAAGTGATCCTGAATTACTTATGAGTCAAACATAACCCCACCGTGTTCTCTTCCCGAACTCCCTCGAAAAGAGATAGTCCCGGTTACACACGCGGTTGGTGTATTTTAGTTGGAATCTGGTGTCAAGTTCTCAGCAACCGAATGTTAAAAATCCCATCTGCCACATAACCGCAGGCACAACTCTCAAAAGTTTAAACCCTGCAGGGGTGTCCCAACTTAGTCCATGACACTCTCACGATCAACGGAGGAAAATCCTCCTCCCGGAACAACCCGATCAAGCTCAGAATCCCGGTTCACAAGACATTTCGACAATGGTAAAACAAGTCAAGCAAGACCTCCCGACGTGCCGACACCCTGATAGCACTGTTCAAGAATTCACCCGATTAATCAGTTAATGGGCCAGTTAATCGCTACTCATAGTGTGGCCGAATCGAATAACACCTATTCGTGATGTTAACTTGCCAGGCCGATTAATTGGCTAGTTAGACCGATTAATCAGTTGTCAGGCCGATTAATCCCTGCTATCCCATTAACGTGTGGGTAAACAAAGCACACATTTTTTGGCCCATAACCCCTTCCAGCCCAATCCCGCTCCTTAATAGCTAGGACTATTAATTTTACCTCCTCTCTATGATTTTCATATGTGTACGACAGTATGTTCTGGTATCCTACATAGCTGGGAGCATGAGAGTATGGTATAATACATTAAAAAATCTAGATATAAGTTGGCAAGTTCCTATTCAACCTACCGATTAATCGTCGGTCGATTAATCTGGTTAATAGGTTGATTCACCGATTAACCGGCCGAGCAGCTACCATTTAACAATTTATTGAACATTGCCTGATAGTAGCCACGCGTATCTCATCTCAGGCCACGACGGATGAGCGAAGCTTACGGTTGGCTGAGACCCAAGTTGCCAAGGGGGCGCCGCAAGGTGCTCTGTTTTGGACCAACACTCATGAGGAGCACTGGCCTGGGTTGTTCATTAATTATCCTCGGGGTCCGGAAAGTCCCTATGCAAGTTTTAGTTGTTATTAGGCAAATGATAAAACCAATGTTGGGCCTTGCTGGAAGAGTTTTATTCAAAGCAAACTATCAAGGGGGGCCCATAAACCCCGACCATGTTAGGAATGCAAAATCAAGGAACATAACACCGGTATGATAGAATCTAGGGCAGCAAGAGTGGAACAAAACACCAGGCAAAAGGCCGAGCCTTTCACCCTTTACCAAGTATATAGATGCATTAATTAAATAAGAGATATTGTGATATCCCATGATATCCATGTCCCAACATGAAACAACTTGCAACTAGCAGACGAGTAGGACTTCGGCGAGGGGACTTGGCGAGGCAGGGCACGGTCAACACGCTCGTCGTGTTCGTCTCCAAGCGCAGACGAGCAGGACGCAGGGGCAACACCTGTGGTGGCCGGACTTGGGGCTCAAGCAGCGCGACGTCGCGTGCAGGAGAGGTATGGGACGGCGGGATCCAGCCAGGAACGGGCGACCTAGCGGAGGCTGGCCGGATCTGGAGCAAACTATGGCGGCTTGAGGCATCGGTGCAGGCAGAACTCGACGAGGCCATGGCACGGTGGAGAAGTTTCTGGAGAGGAAGAGAGAGGTTACGGGGAGGAGAGAACAGAGCAAAAGGGAGAGATGAAGGGTAGGGGCTCCGTGACCTGGTCTTTGGGAGGATCTTGTCTCCCTACCTCAACCAGGAGAGTGGGGAGGCTGCAGGGACGAAGGACGGCGGTGGCTCGGTCCTGCTAGCCGACGGCGTGAAGCTTGGTGTGGGACTACTGCGGGAGGAGTCCGGCGAGGTCAGGCCGGAGCGGCAGCAGGGTCGCGAGGGGAGGAGGCTGCAGGGCCGAGGAGGTGGCTTGGTGTCGGTGAAGCCCCATGGCCATGGCGTCCTCCCTGTAACAGAGAGAGATGTGAGACGAGGGAGGACCAGAGGAAAACAAGAGCGAGAGTGAGAAGAGGAGCGACAGGATTTGGGGTGTTCGGCCATCGATGGAGGCGAGGCTCACCAGAGCAGACGAGGGCAGCGGGGTCGAGCGTTTGCTGCCGGGACGACGGAGCTGGTTGGAGGGGTGGATCGAGGAGGGGCAAAATTTTGTGTTTTGACCCTTTTGGCAAGAATAACAGAGTTTTGACCCCTGTTTGTAACTTTTTCGGGATATGACCCTTTTACCTACCGCCAGAGACCATGGCGGTAGGCTTGTACAAGCTACCGCCACGGGGAGCGGCGGTAGCCCACTCATCTACGCCAGCCCCAAGTAGACGGAACCGTCTCCTGCCGTCCGCCCTACCGCCAGAGCTCACGGCGGTAGGCTATGTAATCCTACCGTTGTAGACTCTGGCGGCAGGAGCTGAAACTTTATAAGCCCGCGAGGCCCACCCACCAACCATCCCCCATCTTCTTCTCCCCAGCCGTGCGGCGCCGCAGGAACAATGAGCACAAGCTCTCTCTCATCCCCTCCACCCCCCTACGATCTTCTTCGTTTGGCCACCATTTTTGCGGATCGAGATGGCTCCGAAACGGGAAAAGTAAGCTCTCTCAATCCCTCCAATTAGTTCTACTCGAAACGCTTTTGATTCGATGCATTATTTGGTGCAAATAAACCTATTTTCTTACTTTGTTTTTATCCTAGGATTGCTTAGGTTGATTCTATATGATGTATATGGTTGAATATGAACTCTAATAACTAGTTGTGGAGATTATGTGTAGTTTTGATATAAACCCTAGTTCATCACGAAGGTAGTTGGAGATTAACATTATTTTTGAACAAGTGGTGATGTGATTGATGTTGGAGGGATTGTAAGTAGTTGCTTACATGTGATTGAATTATGTATATGCATTTTTTTTTGAACAAATGGTCATATGATGGATTTTGGTGAATAATGTATATGCAATTTTCTAATTGTTTCAATATACGATAAATGATGAATGTTGGTGAATAATGTATTTACATTGATCATTTATATTGGTTGAATATATGATAAATGATGAATGTTGGTTGAATATGATTCATTTATATTTGGACTTGATATGTTCATGTTTGTTCAAAATGATACAAGTTGGTTGAAAATGACATCATTTCTAATTGTTTCATTGTTGTAGGCGGCCACCCCTTGCGCCAGAAATTGGCGTGAAGTACACCATGCTTGATCTTGCTTTCGACAATGGTCACCGCGCCCATTTTATGGAGAACGGAGTGGTAATGTCTATCGTCAATTTGATGTATTGTTTATTATGACAAAATAAGTTACTAACAATTCCGTTTACATTTTGACAGATGCTCCCCCCATTGCGGATGAGGGGCCACACGAAGGCCATGCAGATGCAGTACGACGAGCGCTACACTCCGCACTTCAGGAGAGCACGGATGTTGGGTTTCGTTCTTCAGTTCAAAAGACAGCCACCAACGCTCGTGCACTCGGCTCTTATGGCATTGATCGACCGGTGGTGCCCCAAGACGCACAGTTTCCATCTCACCTGCGGTGAGATGACAGTGATCTCGAGGACTTCAGCATGATCACGGCCCTGTCCATCGAGGGCCATGCTCTGACTGGGCGAGTGGAGAGGGCCAACTGGCAGGAGAGGGTGATCGCCATGATCGGCGACTGCCCTCCCATGAAGGGGAACAGAACATCCGGTGTGCGGCTCAAGTGGCTCCTAGAGAACCGGTCCGTATGCCCGCAAGATGCCGATGAGCGGACCGTGGAGTAGTACGCGAGGGCCTATTTGTGGTACCTTCTGACGGAGGTTGTCTTTCCAGACTGCTCGGGGGATTGCGCCCTGTGGATGTATCTCGGCTTCCTGGAGGACTGGGATGCGGGGTACAGCTGGGGGTCCGCCGGCCTGGATTACCTATACCGTTCGGTAAGATAAATATCTCAATACTCGTTTTTCGACCTACATATGTTGTTTGAGGTTGTGCTATATGATCATCATCACTTCATGTTTGCAGCTGGATGACGCGACACAGAGGACCGAAGAGACCTCCGGCGTGTGTGAATTTGTTTGGGCCCTTTCAATTTGGATGTGGGAGCGGTTGCCGGTCGACCGTCCAGAGAGAGTTCGCTCGCGTGCATGGATGGATTATGGCGAAGAAGGAGACAGTGCTCGGTACCCGACCGTCGCGTACGCCTGGGACAAGGTGAAGGTCTACACGGGCAAGGCCACTACGTTGTATAAGCTCTTCAGCAACGAGCTGGGCAACCTATCAGATTTCCAGGTATACCAAGTAGCTTATCAATCATTTCGCAACTTTCATTCTTCTTAACGATCCTTCTGTAGGTGAACTGGTTTCCATACCATGACCGAGAATGGGGGTTCGAGCTCAACTCGATGTGCGAGGAGGATTGGCTTGCCTGGCGGTGCATTGTGCCCTTGATATGTGTGTATGCCGTCGAGTGGCACTTACCACAGCGTGTGGCCACACAGTTTGGGATCTTGCAACATACCCCACCGGGTAAACCCACAGACACCGGCGGCTCCGACCTTCACTGGTGAGGACATTGTTCTCTACTTGATGTGTTTTTGTTTGTGTTTGACGTTGTCATGATGTCCGCTGCTTCCTATGCCTTGCAGGAAGAGTAGAAAGAATTGTCAGTCCATCACAGACTGGGGGCATGAGAACCAGGAGTACGTGAAAGTGTGGGACGAGAGGAGGTATCGCAAAGACGGTGAGAGGAGAGTGGTTAACTGGGACACCTACCATGAACGCCACCTGAAGTGGTATGACGATGGTGACCGTGTGCGCCTGAGGCCACAGTGGACGGAAGACAATATCGCCGAATTGGAGGAGGATGACAGCGAGGACAAAGCTTACCGTGGCCGGCTCTGAGATCTCGAAGGTGATTTCAGGGAGTATGCACCCCTAATGAACAGAGTGGTAAGTGGTGTTCTCATTTGTTTTGAGCCATGAGGGTTTTGAGCCTTTAACATATTGGTTACATGTGCAGGCTTCAGAGCTCAACAGAAGCATTATTGATGGCTCGAACGCGCTTTCGTATGAAGCCGGAACCGTGGAATCCAACACCAAGATGAGGGATACAATTAAGGTAACATCGAGCTCCTTAGCCATGTTATACTATTGCAGAAGCTTGAGTTGATACTTATTATGTTTTTGGTTGTTTACTATTGCAGAAGTTCATCACCCGTTGTCGTAAGATAGTGGGTATGCTTGGGTGCGCTCGCGCGGCCAACGTCCATGATCCTGCTCATGGAGGGTCCATGCGTGCCATTGCTTCATCGAGCCACGCCGGCGGAGCTTCCTCTACCCATGTCGCCTCGTCATCCCGCGTTGTTGAGTAGCAAGAGGAAGAAGAAACAGAGGACAAAGAGGAGGAGGAGGAGGACGCAAAGGAGGAGTACAACGATGATGACGGGCCTCCACCGACGCAGCCAAGCCAGGGGAAGAGGGTATCTCATCCACACTAGGATGTTTTGAGCCCATCCCCGTTTCAGAAACCCGTTCCTAGTCGTCGCACGAAGAAGCCGGACGAAACCCGCTCGAAGAGCAACGAGGACCGTACCGCTAAGAGGAGCAGGAGCAAGTGACCACTCGTGTTGGTGATGTTGTTTAGTGCAACTAGTTGTGAGCAAGAACTTGTATGCTATTTGGTACTTTTAAGCTTTGTTGGTGATGTCGAAATGCAACTTTCAAACTATGTTCAAACTATTTTGAAATGTTAATTTGCTATCTACAATGTGTGCGATCATCCTATTTTGAATTACAAACAATATTTGTTGTGATGTTTATTTTTTTGTGATTGATAAGACCAAGAACCAGTTTAGAGGTTAAGTGGCACATAGCCTACCGCCGGATGGCACGGCGGTAGGTGCAGACAACCTATCGCCAGGACCATCGGCGGTACGTTGTGGTACCCTACCGCCAAAGGGTCACGCTTTCTTCGTCACAGTACAGAAGGCATGTGTGCGCGACCCTACCGCCAAGGACTACGGCGGTAGGTTGTGGTACCCTACCGCCATGGGACACGCCTTCTTCGTCACAGTACCGAAGGCACATCCTACGACCCTACCGCCGAGCCATGTGGTGGTAGCCTTAGCTAGCCTACCACCGCGTCCTGTGGCGGTAGGACCGTTACGCCACGTGGCCTCACAAGGGGGCTGACGGCGGCCGCCGTTAACCTACCGCCGCTCCCTGTGGCGGTAGCCTGTACAAGCCTACCGCCATGGTCTATGGCGGTAGCGAAAGGGTCAAATCTCGAAATTTTTCCAGACCAGGGTCAGATCCTGCTAAACTACGTAAAAAGGGTCAAAACACAAATGTTGGCTCGAGGAGGGGATGGATTTGGTTGGCTGGTTGGGGGGATCGGGTAGGGGAGATCCCGAGGGGGATTCGGTGGAGTGGCGGCAGCGACGTGTGGATGGGACAAGGTCCCTAGGTTTTAGGGTTGGTCTAATTTATATAGCAAGTGGGCTAGGTTCAGGGGGTATTCGGTCCCTCCGATCGTAATCGGACGGCCCGGAATAAATAGGTTAGGAAGTCCAAACAATAAACCAAAAATGTTTTAGGGATCTTTGGGGATGAACTGGACCCATCGGTCACGACTGCCCGGTTTGGGTTCGGGGAGTTTTCGGGCGTGCGCGAGGTTGCGAAGGGGATCCATGGCTGTGCAGAGAGATAATGCGGTCAAACAAGAGGGAAACAAGCACCCGGTTGGTCTCAGAACGGACAACGAAGACAACGAGGAGAGGTGACAACTACGAATGGATGCAAGTTTGAAAATAAAATGATGGCACGGAGTGCCGATGCAATGCGAATGATGAATGCAGCAAACAAATAAAACACACGGCGACAACGAAGTAACTGGAAGGCATCTGGAGCGTCAGTCTTGGGCTGTTAGAACTCTCCTCCACTTACAAGAGATCTCGCCCCGAGATCTAGGGATGACAAACGGAAGAGGAAGAGAAGAGGTAAAACTAAGTTGCTTCTTCGACAAACGAGTGAAACCATGAACCTTGAGAGGTTGAACAACTTGAAAGAAAGAATACAACCGAGATGAAGGAGATTGCAAATAGTCCGTTGGACAAGAGGAACAAGGAATATGACGAGAACCAAGAGCTTAGGAGACAAGATAGACTTTGAAAGCACTCCCGTTAAAACGAGATGAGAAAGGAAGAATTCGGGCAACACTCCGGTTGGTAAGAGAGGCAAGACTTGAGTAAGATGAAAAGAACTTGAATAGAACAACACTCATTTTAAATGAATAAGCAAGGAAAGAACATGATCTTGACAAAATGAGATGATGGGATGATACTTGACGAGAGCAACAACACAAGGCCTCCGGAACCAATGAATGATAGTTAGATAGTTGGAATGAATAGAACAAACAATGAAACCAACATCTCCTACAATGAATGAATTTGAAAGAGCGTCCTTACAAAGAAGGATTGAACGGAGTTGTTGAAAAATCAACAACGAAAAGGGATAAGCTTGTTGTGGGTTTATGGAAAACATCTCAAAATTGAGGTGAAATTCCGCCACTACCAAATGATTGATTTGTTGAGAGGAACAAAGAGATGAAAAACTCCTTTCGCCGAGAGGATAGGAGAAAATTGGATCATTGATAAGCACCACAAATAGCAACATTCCAAATGGAAGGCTTTAGGTGAAATATAACCCAAGATAATTCCAACGAACAAATTGATGGATTTAAAATACCTCATTCTTGACAACATGTGAATCATGGAACACGAAGGGAAATTATCAAGAATGACATAACACCACCTCAAAGCATAAGATAGAAAGAATTGCATTTCGGAATGCACGATGAAGAATACTTGTGGTCCTCCAACAAGGATCTTGGCGAACATTTCGAGAACGAATTAAATCCTTAAGGAATCAACATGAATAATCTCTTGGAAGAACTCCGAAATTGAAAGGATGCTAGAACGATGTGAAGGTTTGAAAATAGTAAGATTGAAGCCTTGCAATGACTTGGATGGAGCTTTGAGATGATATAATGAGAAAACTTTGAACTCCAGAAAAAAAGATGAAGCATCTCGAACCGAGAATGTTATATAATGAACAACTCTGGAAAGAAAGATGAATCACCTCGAGGAAACAAAATAAGATTTACTGTATGTTTATCCTTCATCAACTTAAGTTGATGACAAGCAAACAATTTGGCATACAACTTATTCTCGTTGAGAAGGATTAAGGAGAGATATAGCGCAAACTTGGGAAAATCTTCAACGAACCACCGGTATGATTGAAAGAATGAATGAAATGATATGATAAGAAAGGAAGAGGAATACTAGAACGAACCACCGTAAGAATTGCAAACAAACGAAGAACAGGGAACGAATCACTGGGAAGAATTAGAAAAAATGAACGAAGATACTTGAGGGAATTTAGATGCAAGAGAACGAAGAGATGACAAGCTGACTAGAGAATACTTGAACGATGCACCAGAAAAATTGGAGAACGAGAGTTGAAAATTGAGAATGAAAAATCATTCTGAGATGATGGCCTCAGGAGAATCAAAACAAAAAGACTCCTGAAATGTTCCAGTTGGGTATGAAAAGAATTATCATAATCAAAAACAATTACGAGGATGGCCTGAAGCTAGAACCATGAATCTTTAAGAGAACGGATATGATTTGGAGGAAAAACTCTTGTTCAGTCTTGAACGCTGAGAATGACGATGAGAAACACCACCAAAAATTGTCGAGAGACTCCGAAATAATGAATAAATAAAGGCTAAGGGAAGGATGAAAAGAATTTGAAAGCGGTCCTCGAGAAGGCATCTGACTGATGAAAATTCATTCTTACATCACACCTTGAAAGGAATTGAGAATAATTCCAGAAAAATTAGAAGAGCCAGGTAAGATCCTAGGCAAAGACCTGTGGGTTAGGGCCCACTAAAAATAAACACCGTTGAAACAATTTTATGGAGAGATTGCATCGGTTGAATTAAATGGTTTGAATGAGATAACAACCTCGGAATAGCTTGAACGGATTAAGAATGGAAACGCGAATCTTATGAGATATCTTCAACACTCCGGAGCAAATGAATAGCGAGAAGTGAACGATTAAGAGGTGCACCGGCATGAGAAAGCATTTGAAACAAGGAAAGGGATATGATCAACATCGAAAGCTTGAATTGAATCCACCGGAGAAGAAAAAAGAACAAAGAATGATGAACTTGAAACTCCTGACCATCTTCATGATAATCACCAGATAAGAACATTGAAGGAAAGAATGAAGAAACTTCACATTCGTAAGATGGATACTTGATTAAGAAATCTGAGTCCTTGAAGAAAAAGGGTGAGAGGACGGGAAAACAAAGGCAACTTGGGGACGGATGAAACAGACAATCCTCAGGCTTCTCAACAGTGCCTGTATGGAATGATCTTGAAGAGAAGTGCACTAATTGAAAAGGATTGACACGAAAATATCGATGATCAAGAAGGATTAGTACTCCCATAGAAATATGAGAACACCTCTTAGACCCCCCCCCCCCCCCCCCCCCCCCCCCCCCCCCCCCCCCCCCCCCCCCCCCCCCCCCCCCCCCCCCCCCCCCCCCCCCCCCCCCCCCCCCCCCCCCCCCCCCCCCCCCCCCCCCCCCCCCCCCCCCCCCCCCCCCCCCCCCCCCCCCCCCCCCCCCCCCCCCCCCCCCCCCCCCCCCCCCCCCCCCCCCCCCCCCCCCCCCCCCCCCCCCCCCCCCCCCCCCCCCCCCCCCCCCCCCCCCCCCCCCCCCCCCCCCCCCCCCCCCCCCCCCCCCCCCCCCCCCCCCCCCCCCCCCCCCCCCCCCCCCCCCCCCCCCCCCCCCCCCCCCCCCCCCCCCCCCCCCCCCCCCCCCCCCCCCCCCCCCCCCCCCCCCCCCCCCCCCCCCCCCCCCCCCCCCCCCCCCCCCCCCCCCCCCCCCCCCCCCCCCCCCCCCCCCCCCCCCCCCCCCCCCCCCCCCCCCCCCCCCCCCCCCCCCCCCCCCCCCCCCCCCCCCCCCCCCCCCCCCCCCCCCCCCCCCCCCCCCCCCCCCCCCCCCCCCCCCCCCCCCCCCCCCCCCCCCCCCCCCCCCCCCCCCCCCCCCCCCCCCCCCCCCCCCCCCCCCCCCCCCCCCCCCCCCCCCCCCCCCCCCCCCCCCCCCCCCCCCCCCCCCCCCCCCCCCCCCCCCCCCCCCCCCCCCCCCCCCCCCCCCCCCCCCCCCCCCCCCCCCCCCCCCCCCCCCCCCCACTATTGTTGTAGTAATCTGTGAGCCACGAGGACTCAGCAATCCCATTACCATGGGTATCAAGACTAGCAAAGCTTAATGGGTATGGAATGGATAAGTGGTGAGTTGCAGCAAGCACTAAGCATTTGTATGGTGGCTAACTTACGAGTACAAGAGTAAGAAGAGAAACTACGCATAACGGTCGCAAACTAGTAATGATCAAGAAGTGATCCTGAACTACTTATGAGTCAAACATAACCCCACCGTGTTCTCTTCCCGAACTCCCTCGAAAAGAGACGGTCATGGTTACACATGCGGTTGGTGTATTTTAGTTCGAATCTGGTGTCAAGTTCTCTGCAACCTGATATTAAAAATTCCCATCTGCCACATAACCGCTGGCATAGCTCTCAAAAGTTTAAACCCTACAGGGGTGTCCCAACTTAGTCCATGACAAACACTCACGATCAACGGAGGAAAACCCTCCTCCCGAAACAACCCGATCAAGCTCGGAATCCCGGGTCACAAGACATTTCGACAAAGGTAAAACAAGTCAAGCAAGACCTCCCGACGTGCCGACACCCTGATAGTAGCCGCGCGTATCTCGTCTCAGGCCACGACGGATGAGCGAAGCTTACGGTTGGCTGAGACCCAAGTTGCCAAGGGGGCGCCGCAAGGTACTCTGTTTTGGACCAACACTCCTGAGGAGCACTGGCTCGGGTTGTTGATTAATTATCCTCGGGGTCCGGAAAGTCCCTATGCAAGTTTTAGTTGTTATTAGGCAAATGATAAAACCAATGTTGGGCCTTTCTGGAAGAGTTTTATTCAAAGTGAATTGTCAAGGGGGCCCATAAACCCCAACCGTGATAGGAATGCAAAATCAAGGAACATAACACCGGTATGACGGAAACTAGGGCGGCAAGAGTGGAACAAAACACCAGGCAAAAGGCCGAGCCTTTCGCCCTTTACCAAGTATATAGATGCATTAATTAAATAAGATTGTGATATCCCATGATATCCATGTCCTAACATGGAACAACCTGCACTGCACCTGCAACTAGCAATGCTATAAGAGGGGCTGAGCAAAGCGGTAACATAGCGAAACAACGGTTTGCTAGGATGGTGAAAACGTTAGAGGCTGTTTCATGGCATATTGGGAGGCTTGATAAACAAGTGGTGGGTAGCGCGACATAGAGATAGCATCATCATCTTGCCTGAAATCCCGCTAGTAAGAAGACCGAATCCACGAAGTAGACGAAGCAACGTAGTCGAATAGAGCCTCACAATCGCAACGTTACCGGAACTATCAAGAAGAAGCACAACCGGAAAGAAGCAAACATCATGGTAAAGAAACAAGCATAAACATGGCATGATGCTCAATCAAGTATGATGCATGTCCGGTTTAATGAGTCATGGCATGGCAAAGTGCAACAAACAATATTACAAATTAAGTAGATCTCAATATGCAACAAGTTGCATATTGACGAAACACCACATTCAAATATTTAGTCCGCTCCAGTTTATGTATCCAACAATATTAAATGTTGTTAAAATGGCAAGAGGTGAAGCATAAGTAAACTAACTATTTAGGCAAGTTTAAATGAGGCCAAAAACAACAAACAACAATTCTGAAAAATCCCCATGTGCATATTTTGAATTTGGTACTGTTTTGCCCTAAACCATATTTTATTTTTTTTAAACATGCAAATTAAGTGCACCATGTTAATCTATGCATTTTTCTACACCATTTACATATAAAGTTTATTAATTCAGAGCTAGGGTTATTTAGTTATGAAATAAATCATTTTAACATGCTATTTATCAAAATTAAGGTAAACAACAATTTTAAACATTTTTAACATGGATGGAAGTTAGATATTATGAAACAACACAAAATTCTAAGCATTTTGCATATATAAAACATTTTAATCCGATGCACGGTTTGTGAATTATTAATGCATGAACATGGAGGGTGTTTTCTGCAAAACAGTAAATCCTGGGATAATTAGCAAATCGTCCAGAACTGAAAAAAAACGTAACGGGCTGAAAGAGGGCACACTGGGGAGGGGTTGTCACCATGGGCCAAGCCCAGGTCGGTGGAGAGGGTGTAGAGGCCGACGAGCGGGCGAGGCACTCGTTTCAGGACGCAGCAGAGGAGAGACCGAGGCTGGTCAACGCGAGGCAGGGGCGCGTGTAGGGACTTGTCAATCCATTCGACGAGTCAGATCACAGCGACGGCAGCGCAGCCGTTCCTTCGCAGCGGCGTGGAGAAGGACTCCGGCGAGGGGACTTGGCGAGGCAGGGCACGGTCAACGCGAGCAGGCGCACTCATCGTGTTTGTCTCCAAGCGCAAACGAGCAGGACACAGGAGCAACACCTGCAGTGGCCGGACTTGGGACTCAAGCAGCGGCGACATCGCGTGCAGGGGAGATCCGGGACGGCGGGATCCGACCAGGAACAGGCGACCTGGCGGAGGCCGGCCGGATCTGGAGCGAACTGCGGCGGCTTGAGGCGCCGGCGCGGGTAGAACTCGACGAGGCCATGGCACGATGGAGAAGTTCCTGGAGAGGGAGAGAGAGGTTACGGGGAGGAGAGAACAGAGCAGAAGGGAGAGATGAAGGGTAGGAGCGCCGCGACCTGGTCTTCGGGAGGAGCTCGTCTCCCTGCGTCGACAAGGAGAGCGGGGAGGCTGCGGGGATGAAGGACGACGGTGGCTCGGTCCTGCTGGCCGACGGTGCGAAGCTTGGTGCAGGACTGCTGCGGGAGGAGTCCGGCAAGGTCAGGCCGGAGCGGCAGCGGGGTCGCGAGGGGAGGAGGCTGCAAGGCCGAGGAGGTGGCTTGGCGTCGGTGAAGCCCCATGGCCATGGCGTCCTCCCTGTAACAGAGTTGAGAGAGACATGTGAGACAAGGGAGGACCAGAGGAAAACAGGAGCGAGAGGGAGAAGAGGAGCGACGGGACCTGGGGTGTTCGGCCGTCGATGGAGGCAAGGCTCACCAGAGCAGACGAGGGCGGCGGGGTCGAGCGTTTGCTGCGGGGACGGCGGAGCTGGTTGGAGGGGTGGATCGAGGAGGGGATGGATTTGGTTGGCTGGTTGTGGGGATCGGGCAGGGGAGATCCCGAGGGGGATTCGGTCGAGTGGCGGTGGCGACGGGTGGATGGGACAAGGTCCCTAGGTTTTAGGGTTGGTCTAGTTTATATAGCAAGTGGGCTAGGTTTAGGGGGTATTCGGTCCCTCCGATCGTAATCAGATGGCCCGGTATAAATAGGTTAGGAAGTCCAAACAATGAACCGAAAATGTTTTAGGGATGTTTGGGGATGAACCAGATCCATCGGTCACGATTGCCCGGTTTGGGTTCGGGGAGTTTTCGGGCGTGCGCGAGATTGCGAAGGGGATCCATGGCTGTGCAGAGAGATAAGGCGGTCAAACAAGAGGGAAACGAGAACCCGGTTGGTCTCAGAATGGACAACAAAGACAACGAGGAGAGGCGAGAACTACGAACAGATGCAAGTTTTGAAAAAAAAAATGATGGCACGGAGTGCCGATTCAATGCGAATGATGTGATGATGAATGCAGCAAACAAATAAAACACACGGCGACAACGAAGTAACTGGAAGGCATCTGGAGCGTCGGTCTCGGACTGTTACTGTTTACTTACCGTATCACATACCTATTCTTTTTCGGGGGTGTGGAGTGTTCTGGTAGTTCTCCCTTGTGTACTCCTCCGGTGTTACAGTATTAATAATATTGGTTTCAACATTTATGAAAGTACTTGAGATATAATGTTTGATTCTTTGCCCGTTTACCACCTTTCGGTTATCGCCTTCAGCGGTTTTGATCTTGATGGCACCGGAACGATAAACTTCCTCGATAATGTAAGGCCCTTCCCATCTAGAGAGAGTTTTCCTACAAAAAATTTTAAACGAGAGTTGTATAGCAGGACATGGTCACCTACATTAAATTCACGCTTTTGTATCCTTTTGTCATGCCATCTTTTAACTTTTTTTTGAATATTTACTGTAGGGTAAAAACCCCACAGTCCTTTATTGATTCAAACAATTAAAAACTGTACAGAGAAGTTCAAAGGTTACAGTCCTATACTAAGTTAGAAAGAAACTTACATTACAGGAGGGAATTAACCCAGTCAACTAGACTATGCTTAATACTATCCTTAAGTCTATGAGACAGCAGAAGAATATCATGTACAAAATTACATCTCCATGCTGCAAAAGTATCCCTTGTCCCCCTGAATGTTCTCCCATTCCTCAGAATCCATATATTCCAAGCAGTTGTAAGCATCACTTCAAAGAAGAATGGATGCCCAAAACTCTGCCTTGCTTGGGATATACATTGCTGGATATTAGATCCAACACTCCAATCAATTTGCAAGTAATTCCAAACCTTGCAGCTGAAGTTACATTCAAAGAAAAGGTGTGCTCTGTCCTCATAAACATAAGCATTACAGATGACACAAATGTTATCATCCAAAGGGGACCGCCAATGTCTTCTGACCGACATGTCCTTCGTGTTGAGCCTGTCAAAGAAGAGGAGCCAGCCAAAAACTTTAATTTTCATAGTACATCTGCTCTGCCAAAGCCATTTGCAGGGTTGGATAGTTGGAAGGTGTGTATGCATGATGTCATAAAAGCTCTTAGCTGAGAATTGTCCAGACTTTCCAGGCCATATCCAAACATCAGGCAAAGTGGGATCTATCTGAAGATTAAACAGCCATCCTTCCAGGATTTCCAATTCAGCTGCTGCCTCCTGTGATATTGGCAGATGGAACATGGAGAATAAATCTTGAGTTTGTATGAAATCCCTGACAGAGAGCTTGTCATCCAACACAAAAGAGAATAGTCTTGGAAGTCTCAAGCTCAAGGGTCGGGAAGAACCACCGACGTGCCAAGCATCCAGCCAAAAAAGAGCAGAATCACCCATATTAACTTGCACTGAGGCAATCGACCTATAGTGATCAGCAAGCTTGAGAATATCCTTCCACCAGAAGGAGCCAGTGAGAATTGTTGCATGTGGCACAACTCCATCATAATAACTATCCCAGATCAATTGAACCCAAGGTACTTGCTGCTTATTATAGAATTTATGCAAATGCTTGAGAAGGAGTCCTTGGTTCTGAATGTTCAGATTATGGATTCCTAGGCCACCCTTATCCTTAGGCCTGCAAACTAGGTCCCAGGCAGCTAAAGATTGTTTAGGGACATCAGAGTTTCCCCTCCAAAGGCATTGTCTGAAAATCCTGTCAAGCTGCTTAATAATGCCCTGAGGGATATGCAAGCTGCAGAGAAAATATATGGGCATTGAGGTAAGGACAGATGTGAGCAATTGCAACCTTGACCCTTGATTAAGCATGGCAGAGCTAACTGATAATCTTCTTTCGACACTGTCCACCAAAGGCATTAGATCAACAATTCTAGGTCTTGTAATTCCAAGAGGCAGGCCCAGATATGTGAAAGGTAACTGCTCCAATCTACAACCCAAAATGCTGGATAGTCTGTGAGCCTCAACTGGCTCCAGATTGATGGGAATCATTGAAGACTTGGCAAAATTCACTTTGAGGCCAGTTGACTGCTGAAAGATATGGAGCATGTTCTTGAGAGCAACCAACTGGTCCTCCACTACAGAGAGAATGATTATGGTATCATCAGCATACTAGATAATTGGAAAATCAGGATCATGAGATGGGATTGGAAGGGTTAACACTCCCCTAGCCAGCATGTCATTAACCACAGATTGAAGAAGATCAGCAGCAATAACAAACAGAAGTGGGGAGAGTGGATCACCCTGCCTGTCCCCACATTTGCATTTGAACTGTTTTCCAGGCACACCATTGAGGAGAACAGATGAGGAGCCAGATGAAAGGATCTCTTTAATCCAAGAAATCCATTTGGCATCAAAACCTTTATGCTTAAGAATTTGCAGAATTAGGTCATGCTCTACCGTGCTGAAGGCTTTTGCAAAATCTAACTTCAAAATGATGGTAGGCCTTCCTGACTGTTTGCATTGATGAATGTACTCAAAAGCCCAAGCCAGGCAGTCCTGGATAGCTCTGCTCTTCAAGAACCCGTATTGATTTTTGTGAATACATCGAAGTATCACCTTTTGCAACCTGTTTGCCAGCAGCTTAGTGAGGAACTTTAGACATGTGTTAGTCAGGGAAATCAGCCTAAAATCCTCAGGGCCTTCAGGAGACAACATCTTTGGTATGAGGGTGATGAGAGAGCCATTAATATTCTCCAACGATAATCTCCCATCAAAGAAATCCTGAATGAGATTCAAAAAATCCTTCTCAATGATGGGCCAACATTTCTTGACAAAGAGGCCATTAAATCCATCAGGCCCTGGAGCTCGGTCAGTTGGCAGATCCTTCAAAACAGAGTTGATTTCCTCAGCAGAGAAAGGTTCAGACAAGCTGCACAACCCATCGACAGGGTGGATGAGATTGGGCAGATCAAAGCCCATATCAATTCCTTGGGCCTGGCCCATTCTGCTTTTGAAAGATGACCAAAGAATTCCCGCCATTTGGGAGTGGTCAGAGACTGGATCACCTCCAGCCACAGAGAGACTGGCAATAGTATTCCTGCGTAAACGTTCAGTGTCCATGGCATGAAAAAACTTAGAATTCTCCTCCCCAACCTTAATATAACGGATAGTACACCTCTGCTTCCAATAAATATAATGTATTCTAAGCAAATTCTCATGGTGTAGCTTAACTATCTTCCGAAAGTTAAATTCAGGCGTGGTGAGAGGCCGAAGCTCTTCCAAATTATCAAAGTACAAAATAACCTTGCTGCAGTCCATTGTGAGTCGTTTAAGATACGACAAATTCTTGCTCCAGGCTTTAAGGGTATAACGCAAACGCTTAAACTTGGTTGACAAAACTGCAGAAGCCGACAGGTCAGCAAACACCGGCTGATTCCAAAAACTCCTGACACAGTCCATAAACCCTGGCATGTCCACCCAAAAAATTTCAAACCTAAAAACCTTGGCCTTGGGTATAGTAGTGTCAATGGAAACTACACAAGGGACATGATCTGAGGACGTTTTGGCCAGAGGTAAAACAACCGTGTTAGGATAATAAGAAATCCAATCAGAGGTTGTAAAAAACCAATCAAGCTGCTCTAACAGTGGTTGCTCTTGCATGTTTGACCAAGTAAAACGCCTTCCCTTCAAAGGTAGTTCAAGCAGGCCCAAGTGGCCTATGATCTCATTAAAAAGAAAAATGTCATTGACATCACCCCCCCGGTCTGTTCCTGTTATCCAAGGAGCGAATGAAATTGAAATCTCCTAAAAGTAGCCAATTTTCATCAGTGGGGATATTTAGATGATAGAGCCAACTAACAAAGTTGTCCCGAGGGGGGCCAGTACAAGGTCCATAGACAGACACTAGGGTCCACTTCTCAGCATTATGAACAGATTGAAACGAAACCACAATGCCAAAGCTCTGTATCTCAATCAGAGTGCCTTTAAATATTGAGGAATCCCAAACTACTAAAATACCACCAGAGGCACCAACAGACGGGGCAAACACAAAAGTGTCAAAGCGTCGAGGACAGAAAGCTCGAATTTTTCGGATATCAAAATCATCACATTTCGTCTCTTGCAGATAAAGGATAGAGCATTGGCTTTCCTCGATCTTAGCTCTCACATCTCTCTGACGAGATTCGGAATTCAGGCCACGAACATTCCAGCATAGCACACGCCAGTTACAATAAGATGTACTATCCATAATAAACTCGCAAGATTAATTCAAGGACTGCTAAGCCTAACCTAGCAGTATCAAGTACCACAGCCATCCAAACCAAAAGATCATAGAGTTCCACGAGTGCAGAGAAACAGTAGCCATAAACAAAATAGAAACTAGGCCAGGTAAAACTCCTCTGGCGCAGATCATGAAGCCGAAGATTACTCATCATCAGAAACTGGGTGAGAGGAAGAGTTCTTGGGGGAAGCCGTAAGCTTCTCCATAGTCAACTAGTCTTCAGAGATACCCAGGTGAGCGCCGACTGCCTGCATTTCAGAAATTAACGTTGGTGGAGGTATCGCTGGCGTCGTTTCTTCAGGTTCCTGTGCATCAACCACCACCTTGGCCTTTTTAGCTCGTGGACGTCTCAATGGGGTCGCCTTGGTGAGAATTGCAGAGGAAGGTTTATACCCAGAAGCCTTGGCCGCGCTGCGTGTCATGCGCCTGACAGATAAATCTGGAGGTGGAGCGACTAGAACAGAGGATCTGCGGCCACGCCTGGCCTCTCGTCCGCGCTTGCCTAGCACTGCAGGTAAAACTGACATGAATTGAAACTCATCTTCAGGATTCTGTGACTGAAACCCCTCTTCAGGATTCTGGGACTGAACATCATCAGGCGGCAGCTTTGAACTGTCAACAAGTGGCACTTCAGACTCGACAGTCTCAGAAAGGATCTCCTCAATCACCATCGAAGAGTTGGCCGTGGATTGATTTTGGAGATGCAACAGATAACCAAATTTGGCCCCATAGTGCTCAGGCCAGACACAAGTGGTAAGCCGGGACGACCACTGCTAATTCACGGGTAGAGGAGCTAGCACATTTCTGATGAAAAATTCAGGCATCAAGGACCTAAATGACCTCTCCCAGATGAGATGAGCAGGAAGCACTGGGCCATAAACCACGCGTACAATGCCAAGTTGGATTGGGTCCAAATTTGCCACAGGGTGCTGTGCAACAAGAGGATTGATGGGCTGCTGAACTTCCTCAAAATCCATCTCATTATCCGAGTCTAAGGAAGGATTGAGAACCATCGAATTATGTTCCTGAACCTCATCCTACTGCTGCTCAGGTGCGTCGACCTGCTGCTGTGGTGGTTGCTGAACTTGCTCATCCCAGGGCCCCCATCTAGCGTCATTGTTGTCATTTGCACCCCAGCCCCCAGCATTCTGGCCGTGGTTAACTGGGTTGTGGTCGGGTGGTACTGCATTCCAACCAAGCGCTGGGTATGGTGGCATGGCCCAAAAGGGCTGTGGGGGGGTTAACTCCAGGCATAGGGTGCGGATTACCATCCAGGGGCATTGGATCCTCATCCGCGGGTATCATAGCATCAGCAAACTCGCCAGTCAGAATGAAACAACCGGCAGTCCAAGAAACGACAGCACCTCCCCAATTTGCAAAGACACGGAAGACAACAGAGCGCGGGACCAGAGCATTATCAGGAAAAGAAGCTCTAACCAGAGACCGAACAAGACGACGATCGGTGTGATTCCAGTAGTGAAACTGACCAAAAGTTCCGACAACATCTGCCAAACACTGAGTATTGCGATAATCCAAAGGTACTCCAATAAACATCAGCCAGCCAGTGCGATGGCCATGAATGGACCAGAAACCCTCTCCTTGGTCATGCGGAATAAACCTGACAAAGAACTCCTGTCCATCTTCATCCACACCAAGAGGGAAAGGTGGATGCTGAGTAAAAGAGCCTCGCACTGCTGGATCTTCCATCTCGAAAAGCCCTACCCCTTGAAACCATGTCTGAGCAGATAGCACCAGGATATGCATAGTCTGAACAAGAAAATCAAGAACCTGCTGTCGACGAATTGCCACGAGGTGAGCTGGTGGTAGAGGCTCGACGATGGCCACCATATATTGCTCATGGGAGCGAGGTGGTGGGATTGCCGGTGTGTAGTAGGTCCTTGGAAGGTGATCCTCCCCCCCGTCGACGATGTCGTATCCTGCCGAAATAAACCGATGCGGGTCAATCGCATAGACCGCCATTGGGGACGGCGGCGCCGCTTCTGCTGGCGCCGAGGAATCAGGAGCGGCAGGTGCTGATTGCAAGCTTGGCGGCGATGGGTGGGAGGTAGGCGATTGGGGTCTTTTAACTTTTTCTTTAAACAATTTGGCATTCTCATAGGCTTGGTTCTCCATTCAACAAGATATCTAATGTCGAATAACCTCTTCTCACTAGCAAGTTTAAAATCATAATTGAGCTCTTTAATTGCCCAATATGCTTTATGTTCTAGTTCTAGAGGTAAGTGACATGCTTTTCCATAAACCATTTTATATGGAGACATACCCATAAGGTTTCTATATGCCTTTCTATAAGTCCATAATGCATCATCAAGTTTCTTAGACCTATTCTTTCTAGATCTATTAACAGTCTTTTGCAAGATCAATTTTATTTCCCTATTACTCAATTCTACTTGACCACTAGACTAAGGGTGATAAGGTGATGCAATTCTATGGTTAACATCATACTTAGCAAGCAATTTACGGAAAGCCCCATGAATAAAGTGTGAACCACCATCAATCATTAAATATCTAGGGACTCCAAACCTCGGGAAAATAACTTCTTTAAGAATTTTAATAGAAGTGTTATGATCAGCACTACTAGTTGGAATAGCTTCTACCCACTTAGTAACATAATCAACAACAACTAAAATATGAGTATACCCATTAGAGGATGGAAAATGTCCCATATAATCAAAACCCCAAACATCAAATGGTTCGATAACAAGTGAATAATTCATAGGCATTTCCTGACGTCTACTAATATTACCAATTATTTGACATTCATCACAAGATAAGACAAACTTACGGGCATCCTTGAAGAGAGTAGGCCAATAAATACCATATTGTAATACCTTATGTGCAGTTTTATCTCCAGCATAGTGTCCTCCGTAGGCCTCGGAGTGACACTTGCGTAGGATCTGTTCCTGTTCATGCTTAGGCACACAACGTCTAATAACACCATATACCCCTTCTTTATAAAGGTGTGGGTCATCCCAAAAGTAATGTATTAAATCATAGAAAACCCTTTTCTTTTTTTGGTATGTGAAACTAGGTGGTAAAAATTTAGTAACAATGTAATCAGCATACCACAGAGTACTACGAGAAGCATTTATGACAGCTAATTGTTCATCAGGAAGGCTATCATTAATAGGTAGTGGGTCATCAAGAACATTTTCTAACCTAGACAAGTTGTGTGCTACGGGGTTCTCAACTCCCTTTCTATCAATAATATGCAAATCAAATTCTTGTAGCAGGAGAACCCATCTAATAACTCTAGGTTTAACATCTTTATTTTCCATAAGGTATTTAATAGCAGCATGGTGTGAACAGTTACTTTGGAATCAACAATATAAGATCTGAACTTATCACAAGCAAACACAACTGCTAGAAATTCTGTTTTAGTAGTAGCATAATTTCTTTGAGCAATGTCTAGAGTTTTACTAGCATACTGGATAACATTTAATTTCTAATCAACTCTTTGTCCTAGAACAACACCAATGACATAATCACTAGCATCACACATAATTTCAAAGGGCAGGTTCCAATCAAGTGGTTGAACAATAGGTGCAGAAATTAAGGCTTTCTTAAGAATTTCAAATGCTTCTACACAATCTTCATCAAAAACAAATGGAACATATTTTTGCAAGACACTAGTGAGAGGCCTAGAATTTTTTGAGAAGTCTTTAATAAATCTGCTACAGAAACCAGCATGACCAAGGAAACTTCTTATACCTTTGATATCTTTAGGACACATCATTTTTACAATAGCATCTACTTTAGCTTTATCCACTTCAATACCTCTTTTGGAGATTTTATGCCCCAAGACAATACCTTCATTAACTATAAAGTGGCACTTCTCCCAATTCAAGACAAGTTTAGTTTCTTCACATCTCTGCAAACTCTACAAAGGTTGCTTAAGCAATCATCAAAAGAAGTTCCATAAATGGAGAAATCATCCATGAAAACCTCAACAATCTTTTCACAAAAGTCAGAGAATATAGCAGTCATACATCGTTGAAATGTAGCAGGTGCATTGCATAAACCAAAAGGCATACGTCTATAAGAAAAGGTACCAAAAGGGCATGTAAAAGTAGTTTTTTCTTGATCCTCTTGTGACACAGGTATTTGAGAAAAACCAGAATAACCATCTAGAAAGCAAAAGTGTGTATGTTTCGATAATCTTTCTAGCATTTGATCAATAAAAGGTAGATGATAATGATCTTTTCTAGTTGCTTTGTTTAATCTTCTAAAATCAATTACCATTCTATAACCTGTAACAATTCTTTGTGGGATCAATTCATTCTTATCACTGGGAACAACAGTAATACCTCCCTTCCTAGGGACACAATGAACAGGACTTGCCCATCTACTATCAGCAATAGGATAAATTATACCTGCTTCCAGAAGCTTTAATATTTCATCACCACTTCCTTCATCTTAGGAATTAACCATCGTTGGTGATCAGCAACTGGTTTAGCATCAGGTTCCATATTAATTTTGTGCTGACATAGAGTGGGACTAATGCCCTTAAGATCATCTAGAGTATATCCAATAGTGGCATGGTGCTTCCTTACAGTTTTCAACCATTTCTTGTCTTCATGCTCTGAAAGGTTAGCACTAATAATAATAGGATATATCTTCTTTTCATCAAGATAAGCATATTGCAAAGTATCAGGTAGTTGTTTATGATCAAAAATAGGATCACTCTTGGGCGGTAGAGGATCTCCAAGAGTCTCAACCGGCAAATTGTGTTTCAAAACAGGCATTTGTTTAAATAATATTTCATCATTTCATTTCTTTCATCCATGAACATATCATTTTCATGGTCTAGCAAATATTATTCTAAAGGATCAGTAGGAGGCACGGCAATAGAAGAAAGACCAATAATTTCAACTTACTAGGCAATTCTTTATCACGAGGTTGTCTGTGAAATTTGGAGAAATTAAACTCATGAGACACATCCCCGAAATTCACACTAACAGTTTCTTTCTTACAATCTATCTGAGCATTGACAGTGTTCAATAAAGGTCTACCAAATATAATGGGACAAAAATCATCTTTTGGGGAAGCAAGAACAAGAAAATCAGTAGGGTATTTTATTTTCCCACACAAGACTTCAACATCTCTAACAATTCCAATTGGTGAAATAGTGTCTCTATTGGCAAGCTTAATAGTAACATCAATATCTTTTATTTCAGAAGGTGCAATATCATTCATAATTTCTTGATATAAAGTAATGGGAATTTCACTCGCACTAGCACTCAAATCACATAAGCCATGATAACAATGATCTCCTATCTTAACAGAAACAACAAGCATGCCAATAATAGGTCTATGTTTATCTTTATCATCGGGTTTGGCAATTCTAGCAGCTTCATCACAGATGTAAATAACATGCCCATTAATATTATCGACCAAGAGATCTTTAACCATAGCAATACTAGGTTCAACTTTAATTTGTTCAGGGGGTGTAGGTGTTCTAGTATAACTCTTACGAACCACAACTGAAGCTTTAGCATGTTTTTTATCCTAATAGGAAAGGGTGGTTTCTGAATGTAAGCACTAGGAATAACAGGATCAACATTATAAGTAATAGTTTCTTCTTCAGCTTTAATAGGTTCTACTACTTTTACTTCAATAGGAGGATGATATTTAAACCACTTCTCCTTAGGCAGATAAACATGAGTAGCAAATGATTCACAGAAAGAAGCTACTATCTCAGAGTCAAGTCCATATTTAGTGCTAAATTCATGAAAAGCATTGGTATCCATAAAAGATTTAACACAATCAAACTTAAGGTTTATACCTGACTCCTTACCTTCATCGAGCTCCCAATCTTCAGAGTTGCGTTTAATTCTTTCCAATAAATCCCATTTGAATTCAATAGTCTTCTTCATATAAGAACCAGTACAAGAAGTATCGAGCATGGACTGATCATTACGAGAAAGCCGAGCGTAAAAATTCTAAATTATAATTTCTCTTGAGAGCTCATGATTGGGGCATGAATATAACATTGACTTAAGCCTCCCCCAAGCTTGAGCGATACTTTCTCCTTCATGAGGCCAAAAATTATATATATAATTCCGATCACGATGAACCAGATGTATAGGATAAAACTTCTTATGAAATTCCAATTTCAATCGGTTGTAGTTTCAAGCTCCAATATCATCACATAGCCTATACCATGTCAATGCCTTTCCCTTCAAAGATAAAGGGAAGACCTTCTTCTTGACATCATCCTCGGGCAAACTTGCAAGCTTAAATAATCCACAAACTTCATCCACATAGATTATATGCATATCAGGATGTAGTGTTCCATCTCCTGCATAAGGATTGGCTAGCAGTTTCTCTATCATACCCGAAGGAATTTCATAATAACTATTTTTAGTAGGTGCAGTAGGTTGAGGAGCAACTCTTTGCTCTTCCGATATAGGTGAAGATACCCAGAACAAGCCCCTCAAATGATTATTTTCCATAGTGACAAGTGACAGTAAATTTCAGCACGTAATATAAGTGTTTCCTTACCAAATTCCACTCTCCAAAGGCGCTTCACTCCCCGGCAACGGCGCCAGAAAAGAGTCTTGATGACCCACAAGTATATGGGATCTATCATAGTCCTTTCGATAAGTAAGAGTGTCGAACCCAACGAGGAGCGGAAGGAAATGAGAAGCGGTTTTCAGCAAGGTATTTTCTGCAAGCACTGAAATTATCGGTAACAGATAGTTTTGTGATAAGATAATTCATAACGGGTAACAAGTAAAAAGTGCAACAAAGGTGCAGCAACGTGGCCCAATACTTTTTGTAGAAAAGATAAGCCTGGACGAACTCTTATATAAAGCAAAGCGCTCCCGAGGACACATGGGAATTATTGTCAAGTTAGTTTTCATCATGCTCATATGATTCGCGTTTGTTACTTTGATAATTTGATATGTGGGTGGACCGGTGCTTGGGTGCTGTCCTTACTTGGACAAGCTTCCCACTTATGATTAACCCCTCTTGCAAGCATCCGCAACTACAAAAGAAGAATTAAGATGAACCTAACCATAGCATGAAACATGTGGATCCAAATCAGCCCCTCACGAAGCAACGCATAAACTAGGGTTTAAGATTCTGTCACTCTAGCAACCCATCATCTACTTATTACTTCCCAATGCCTTCCCCTAGGCACATATCATGGTGAAGTGTCATGTAGTCGACGTTCACACAACACCACTAGAGGAAAGACAACATACATCTCATCAAAATATCGAACGAATACCAAATTCACATGATTACTTATAACAAGACTTCTCCCATGTCCTCAAGAACAAACGTAACTACTCACAAAGCATGTTCATGTTCAAGATAAGAGGGGTATTGAATATCATTAAGGATCTGAACATATGATCTTCCACCAAATAAACCAACTAGCATCAACTACAACCCCCCCCCCCCCCCCCCCCCCCCCCCCCCCCCCCCCCCCCCCCCCCCCCCCCCCCCCCCCCCCCCCCCCCCCCCCCCCCCCCCCCCCCCCCCCCCCCCCCCCCCCCCCCCCCCCCCCCCCCCCCCCCCCCCCCCCCCCCCCCCCCCCCCCCCCCCCCCCCCCCCCCCCCCCCCCCCCCCCCCCCCCCCCCCCCCCCCCCCCCCCCCCCCCCCCCCCCCCCCCCCCCCCCCCCCCCCCCCCCCCCCCCCCCCCCCCCCCCCCCCCCCCCCCCCCCCCCCCCCCCCCCCCCCCCCCCCCCCCCCCCCCCCCCCCCCCCCCCCCCCCCCCCCCCCCCCCCCCCCCCCCCCCCCCCCCCCCCCCCCCCCCCCCCCCCCCCCCCCCCCCCCCCCCCCCCCCCCCCCCCCCCCCCCCCCCCCCCCCCCCCCCCCCCCCCCCCCCCCCCCCCCCCCCCCCCCCCCCCCCCCCCCCCCCCCCCCCCCCCCCCCCCCCCCCCCCCCCCCCCCCCCCCCCCCCCCCCCCCCCCCCCCCCCCCCCCCCCCCCCCCCCCCCCCCCCCCCCCCCCCCCCCCCCCCCCCCCCCCCCCCCCCCCCCCCCCCCCCCCCCCCCCCCCCCCCCCCCCCCCCCCCCCCCCCCCCCCCCCCCCCCCCCCCCCCCCCCCCCCCCCCCCCCCCCCCCCCCCCCCCCCCCCCCCCCCCCCCCCCCCCCCCCCCCCCCCCCCCCCCCCCCCCCCCCCCCCCCCCCCCCCCCCCCCCCCCCCCCCCCCCCCCCCCCCCCCCCCCCCCCCCCCCCCCCCCCCCCCCCCCCCCCCCCCCCCCCCCCCCCCCCCCCCCCCCCCCCCCCCCCCCCCCCCCCCCCCCCCCCCCCCCCCCCCCCCCCCCCCCCCCCCCCCCCCCCCCCCCCCCCCCCCCCCCCCCCCCCCCCCCCTCCGGGAGGGAAGTTTCCCCGGCAGAACAGCTCCGCCGGAGCCCAAGATTGCTTCTGCCCAGGTTCCGCCTCGAGACGGCGGCGCTTTGTCCCGAAAGCTTCCTTCTGATTTTTTCCAGGTAAAAACCCTTCATATAGCAGAAGATGGACATCGGGGACCTGCCAGGGGGCCACAAGCCCTAGGGGCGTGCCCAGGGGGGTAGGGCGCGCCCCCAGGCTTGTGGCCACCTGGTGGGTCCCCCTCTGGTATTTCTTCGCCCAATATTTTTTATATATTCCGAAATTTTTCTTCGTAAATTTTCAGGACCTTTGGAGTTCTGCAGAATAGGTCTCTCAGATTTGCTCCTTTCCGGTCCAGAATTCCGACTGCCGGCATTCTCCCTCTTCATGTAAATCTTGTAAAATAAGAGAGAAAAGACATAAGTATTGTACCATAATGTGTAATAACAGCCCATAATGCAATAAATATCAATATAGAAGCATGATGCAAAATGGACGTATCAGAGTAATCATGTGCGATGATTAGAAAGTTAAACATATGTTTCCTTATGGTAACACGTGTGCGATAACATGTGACACCGCATACAGTTGTCGGGTTGTGTGCTCCACTTAGTCTTCCTGCGCTCCACCGAAGGCTTCCCGCGCTCCACAGGGGTGAATTGTAAAATCCCCAATCCCCTAGCCAGCTGCTAGTTATAAATAACCACACCAATGGCCGCCGGCAGCGACTCACTATTGATCCAGTTGCTAGCTAGTTACCCACACATACCGCCATACCCCCAATGGCCGATGACGGGATGGAGTCGCACTATGGCAGAATCGATGCTGAAGGCATGATGGTCGGCTTGGCAGTCGACGACCAAGCCGCCGCCTCTCCCGACGATGGCTACAGGAAGAAGGAAATGCGGTACGAGCAAGCCACCAGGTTAGCCAGGGCCGTCCTAAAAGCGGACAGGGATCGCAAGTGGGCGATACTGCTGGCTCGGCGCAGAGTGCGGCGGATGGTGCGGGCGGTGAAGGAGGGACCTCGATGATGCATGGACAACTGCGGAAGTGGCGGCCGCCGCACGAGGCACAGGCTTATGTCCCAGATGGAAGAGGGCGCAGCACTGGATGTCGTCGGGGCATGCCTGGTGTCGGCGGAAACGACACCTATGGAATCACGGGGAATCCCTTCTACGGTTGGCGGGCGCGGGGCTGTGGAAAGAGCGGGTTTAGAAGATCAACACGGGGGTTTATCCAGGTTCGGGCCGTGAGTGACGTGTAATACCCTACTCCTGCTGGTTTGTGTTTATCTGGGGGGGGGGGGGGGGGGGGGGGGGGGGGGGGGGGGGGGGGGGGGGGGGGGGGGGGGGGGGGGGGGGGGGGGGGGGGGGGGGGGGGGGGGGGGGGGGGGGGGGGGGGGGGGGGGGGGGGGGGGGGGGGGGGGGGGGGGGGGGGGGGGGGGGGGGGGGGGGGGGGGGGGGGGGGGGGGGGGGGGGGGGGGGGGGGGGGGGGGGGGGGGGGGGGGGGGGGGGGGGGGGGGGGGGGGGGGGGGGGGGGGGGGGGGGGGGGGGGGGGGGGGGGGGGGGGGGGGGGGGGGGGGGGGGGGGGGGGGGGGGGGGGGGGGGGGGGGGGGTAGGCTGGCAGGCTGTTGAGTTGGTGTGGTGGCAGGGTCTTCACGAAGATCTGCATGCCACCACGTAGGTGCTTGACTAGTTGGTTTAGGAGCCACGTACTGCCACGTGGGTACTTGCTTAGATGGTGGGTCGGCCGCTGAACTGGAGCGGTGACGGGGCGGCAAGGCCTTGCCGTGGTCTTGCTGATATGCCCGGCAAGGGTCTTTCCGGGGCCTTGCGGGCGCCCTTGGCAAGAGTCTTGTCGGGGCCTCGTGGGTATCTTTGGCAGGAGCCTTGCCGGGGCCTCGTGGGCATCCTCGGCAAGGAGCCTCGCTGTTGTCTTGTTTTCTGGTTCCTATCTAGGCCTCGCAGGCCCTTTGTCTTCACAAAGATCTGCATGCCAACATGCAGGTGCCTCCCGAGCCTTGGTTCCAATGTCGCTGATGGTGTTGGAACCCTTAGGCTCAAGGGTGGCAGCCTCACTGGTGTTGGGAAAGTTGCCCCGGCAAAGCTCTTGCCTGGGCTACGTAAGCTGCCCCGGCAAGGCTCTTGCTGGGGAAAACCCATCTTGTCCCTTTGCTCCTCGCGCCCCTGGCTTGGCGCTGCTCTGGTGGTCTTGTACTTTTGCTTCCTTCCTCTGCCCTGCTAAGTGTGGCCGTAGGCGCGGCTCTAACTGCCCGTGCACAAGTATAGGGGTACAAAGAGGGCCCCTACTTTTGTACACCGATAGGTGCCCCCGGGCCTGGGCCACACATAAGCACGACGCGTTGTTGGGCGGGGGGGGGGGGGGGGGGGGGGGGGGGGGGGGGGGGGGGGGGGGGGGGGGGGGGGGGGGGGGGGGGGGGGGGGGGGGGGGGGGGGGGGGGGGGGGGGGGGGGGGGGGGGGGGGGGGGGGGGGGGGGGGGGGGGGGGGGGGGGGGGGGGGGGGGGGGGGGGGGGGGGGGGGGGGGGGGGGGGGGGGGGGGGGGGGGGGGGGGGGGGGGGGGGGGGGGGGGGGGGGGGGGGGGGGGGGGGGGGGGGGGGGGGGGGGGGGGGGGGGGGGGGGGGGGGGGGGGGGGGGGGGGGGGGGGGGGGGGGGGGGGGGGGGGGGGGGGGGGGGGGGGGGGGGGGGGGGGGGGGGGGGGGGGGGGGGGGGGGGGGGGGGGGGGGGGGGGGGGGGGGGGGGGGGGGGGGGGGGGGGGGGGGGGGGGGGGGGGGGGGGGGGGGGGGGGGGGGGGGGGGGGGGGGGGGGGGGGGGGGGGGGGGGGGGGGGGGGGGGGGGGGGGGGGGGGGGGGGGGGGGGGGGGGGGGGGGGGGGGGGGGGGGGGGGGGGGGGGGGGGGGGGGGGGGGGGGGGGGGGGGGGGGGGGGGGGGGGGGGGGGGGGGGGGGGGGGGGGGGGGGGGGGGGGGGGGGGGGGGGGGGGGGGGGGGGGGGGGGGGGGGGGGGGGGGGGGGGGGGGGGGGGGGGGGGGGGGGGGGGGGGGGGGGGGGGGGGGGGGGGGGGGGGGGGGGGGGGGGGGGGGGGGGGGGGGGGGGGGGGGGGGGGGGGGGGGGGGGGGGGGGGGGGGGGGGGGGGGGGGGGGGGGGGGGGGGGGGGGGGGGGGGGGGGGGGGGGGGGGGGGGGGGGGGGGGGGGGGGGGGGGGGGGGGGGGGGGGGGGGGGGGGGGGGGGGGGGGGGGGGGGGGGGGGGGGGGGGGGGGGGGGGGGGGGGGGGGGGGGGGGGGGGGGGGGGGGGGGGGGGGGGGGGGGGGGGGGGGGGGGGGGGGGGGGGGGGGGGGGGGGGGGGGGGGGGGGGGGGGGGGGGGGGGGGGGGGGGGGGGGGGGGGGGGGGGGGGGGGGGGGGGGGGGGGGGGGGGGGGGGGGGGGGGGGGGGGGGGGGGGGGGGGGGGGGGGGGGGGGGGGGGGGGGGGGGGGGGGGGGGGGGGGGGGGGGGGGGGGGGGGGGGGGGGGGGGGGGGGGGGGGGGGGGGGGGGGGGGGGGGGGGGGGGGGGGGGGGGGGGGGGGGGGGGGGGGGGGGGGGGGGGGGGGGGGGGGGGGGGGGGGGGGGGGGGGGGGGGGGGGGGGGGGGGGGGGGGGGGGGGGGGGGGGGGGGGGGGGGGGGGGGGGGGGGGGGGGGGGGGGGGGGGGGGGGGGGGGGGGGGGGGGGGGGGGGGGGGGGGGGGGGGGGGGGGGGGGGGGGGGGGGGCTCTGGCAGTCAAAGCCTGGCGAGCGGCGTCGTTCGTGCGCGAGACGACGAGCTGCACGCCACCAGATCCAAAGACAGAGCCGGGCCCCCCGCAGGCAGCGCGGGGCCCTCCAGGGGTGGCGTCGTGCCACCCACGGGCGGCGCGGCGGCTTCCAAGGCGCCTACACCGGTGCCCACGACGCGCTCTTCCCAGGTTGTGCGCGACGAGCAGCGTCACCACGCTGGTGACCCTGGGCGCCGCCGTGGGAAGAGTCATGTGCGTCATTCGTGGGACGTAGAAGGCCAGCATGCACGCCGAGACACTGGCAAAAATGGCGCACAGCCTCCAGGCCGTGATAGAGCTCCTTCTAATGTGGTTAGAAGTCGGTAATGGGCTGTGTCAAGAGGCTCAGTAGGCTTGTCATGCATACGAACCATCAAGTCAATGCAGTAGTTGCGAGCCCTTGAGCGATCTCCCTTCTTAGGATAGAGAGTGTGAAGCACACACTGATAGAGAATGTAGTAAGGAGAGTTGAAGATCGATACCTCATTGGGTGGATACCCACGTTCCTCCGCAGTGAGCTGAGTGATGGGCTTAACAAGAGGCATGCAATCATCAATCCCTTTGGGCCTACGCAGTGGATCCAGACTGTGGATTTTATGTCCAACACCGGAGAGGCCCAAAATTTGAACAAAACGCTCATAGGTGATGCTCAGCATATGTTGGTGTACAAAAGTAGGGGCTCTCCTTTTTACCCACTACTTGTGCACGGGCAGTCAGAGCCGCACCTGCGGCCACACTTAGCAGGGCAAAGGGAGGGAGCGGAAGCACAAGAATACCAGAGCAGCGCTCCAGCCAAAAGCACAAGATGGGAAAAGCAACGCCAAGACCAGAGACGCAAAGAGCAATAGGGCAAGGTGGACTCCCCCGGCAAGACCCTTGCCGGGGTGGCCTCTGCAGCCCCGGCAAGAGCCTTGCCGGGGCAGCTTGCCGGGGCAGCTTGCCCAACACCAGCAGGGCGCGCCACCCTTGAGCCCAAGGGTTCCAGCACCGTCAACCACATTGGAACCAAGGCTCGGGAGGCACCTCCATGGTGGCATGCAGATCTTTGTGAAGATCATAAAGACACAAGATCAGATGAGGACCAGAAGACGACGACCCTCAACAAGATCCTTCCCAAGGGAATCCACGAGACCTCCGGCAAGATCCTTGCCGGGGACGACTGCGATGTCACGGCAAGACCCTTGTCGAGGCCTCGGCAAGGCCCTTGCCGATGACACCTGCGGGGCCGCAACCAGGCCCACATCTGCCAAGGCTCCACCGCCGTTCCCATACAGCTGCCAGCCCAACCAGCTGGGTAGGCACCTGCGTGGCAACGTGCGGCTTCCAGGCCAACTCAGCAAGCACCTATGTGGTGGCATGCAGATCTTTGTGAAGAGCCTACCACCACGCCATCTCAACAGCCAGCCAGCCTACGTGGCGCTGCATGCCTCGTTGGCCCGGGCGTGTGTCGGAGCGAGGCAGAGCGGCGACGGACGGGACGGGCCTCGTTGCCGTCCCCAATAAAGCAATGGGACACCTAAGGAGCGCATTTAATGCGCCTTGTCCCGTAATGATAGGCGATAAGCTTGTACACTGTATACCTTTCCACCTCCTGTGTGCCACTGTGGCGACCCCTTTTGCCTATAAAAGGAGGCCCGAGGCGTACGGAAGAAGGATTCGGATCTTTTGGACTAGGCATGCCCCGTAGCTAGTTCGAGAGCTCAAGAACACTCAAATATACATCAAAGCAGGACTAGGGTATTACGCATCTTCGCGGCCTGAACCTGGGTAAACGATCCTTGTGCTGACTACCAGACCCGCTCTTTGCACAACCCCGCGCCCGCCAACCGTAGAAGGGATCCCAGTGATCCCATAGTTTTCATTTCCACCAACATCTTTGGCGCGCCAGGTAGGGGAGGGCAGTTGTGAAAATCCGGTCTAGCAGTTAGTTTAGTAGTTCTTCATCGCCATGGCTCCCAAGAAGAAGACGATCACAGCGATCGGTTCGTCGGGGGCCGAACGGCCCGTACTAGTGCGGGGCGAGTGGTGGGGCGGTCACGGACGGAAGTCGAGGCACGGCCCGCGAACACCCACATCGGGGGGGGGGGGGGGGGGGGGGGGGGGGGGGGGGGGGGGGGGGGGGGGGGGGGGGGGGGGGGGGGGGGGGGGGGGGGGGGGGGGGGGGGGGGGGGGGGGGGGGGGGGGGGGGGGGGGGGGGGGGGGGGGGGGGGGGGGGGGGGGGGGGGGGGGGGGGGGGGGGGGGGGGGGGGGGGGGGGGGGGGGGGGGGGGGGGGGGGGGGGGGGGGGGGGGGGGGGGGGGGGGGGGGGGGGGGGGGGGGGGGGGGGGGGGGGGGGGGGGGGGGGGGGGGGGGGGGGGGGGGGGGGGGGGGGGGGGGGGGGGGGGGGGGGGGGGGGGGGGGGGGGGGGGGGGGGGGGGGGGGGGGGGGGGGGGGGGGGGGGGGGGGGGGGGGGGGGGGGGGGGGGGGGGGGGGGGGGGGGGGGGGGGGGGGGGGGGGGGGGGGGGGGGGGGGGGGGGGGGGGGGGGGGGGGGGGGGGGGGGGGGGGGGGGGGGGGGGGGGGGGGGGGGGGGGGGGGGGGGGGGGGGGGGGGGGGGGGGGGGGGGGGGGGGGGGGGGGGGGGGGGGGGGGGGGGGGGGGGGGGGGGGGGGGGGGGGGGGGGGGGGGGGGGGGGGGGGGGGGGGGGGGGGGGGGGGGGGGGGGGGGGGGGGGGGGGGGGGGGGGGGGGGGGGGGGGGGGGGGGGGGGGGGGGGGGGGGGGGGGGGGGGGGGGGGGGGGGGGGGGGGGGGGGGGGGGGGGGGGGGGGGGGGGGGGGGGGGGGGGGGGGGGGGGGGGGGGGGGGGGGGGGGGGGGGGGGGGGGGGGGGGGGGGGGGGGGGGGGGGGGGGGGGGGGGGGGGGGGGGGGGGGGGGGGGGGGGGGGGGGGGGGGGGGGGGGGGGGGGGGGGGGGGGGGGGGGGGGGGGGGGGGGGGGGGGGGGGGGGGGGGGGGGGGGGGGGGGGGGGGGGGGGGGGGGGGGGGGGGGGGGGGGGGGGGGGGGGGGGGGGGGGGGGGGGGGGGGGGGGGGGGGGGGGGGGGGGGGGGGGGGGGGGGGGGGGGGGGGGGGGGGGGGGGGGGGGGGGGGGGGGGGGGGGGGGGGGGGGGGGGGGGGGGGGGGGGGGGGGGGGGGGGGGGGGGGGGGGGGGGGGGGGGGGGGGGGGGGGGGGGGGGGGGGGGGGGGGGGGGGGGGGGGGGGGGGGGGGGGGGGGGGGGGGGGGGGGGGGGGGGGGGGGGGGGGGGGGGGGGGGGGGGGGGGGGGGGGGGGGGGGGGGGGGGGGGGGGGGGGGGGGGGGGGGGGGGGGGGGGGGGGGGGGGGGGGGGGGGGGGGGGGGGGGGGGGGGGGGGGGGGGGGGGGGGGGGGGGGGGGGGGGGGGGGGGGGGGGGGGGGGGGGGGGGGGGGGGGGGGGGGGGGGGGGGGGGGGGGGGGGGGGGGGGGGGGGGGGGGGGGGGGGGGGGGGGGGGGGGGGGGGGGGGGGGGGGGGGGGGGGGGGGGGGGGGGGGGGGGGGGGGGGGGGGGGGGGGGGGGGGGGGGGGGGGGGGGGGGGGGGGGGGGGGGGGGGGGGGGGGGGGGGGGGGGGGGGGGGGGGGGGGGGGGGGGGGGGGGGGGGGGGGGGGGGGGGGGGGGGGGGGGGGGGGGGGGGGGGGGGGGGGGGGGGGGGGGGGGGGGGGGGGGGGGGGGGGGGGGGGGGGGCAGCAGTAGCAAAGGAATCGCTCGATCGGGTTCAGTTAAGAGCCATCGATCGATCGCTCGGGTTTAGTAACGCGTAGCCTGCAGTGCAATCGCTCGGGTTCAGTTAGAGCCCAATGCCTCGCTCGGGTTCAGTTAGAGCCCAACGCCTCGCACACACGCGCGTACGTACGAGAGGAACGCGCATCGCTCGGCCCCCGACCACCCACCGTAACCGGGGACTCCCCGATATTTTCCGCGCCCTCGCTTCTACCATGGTTTTTTCCGTCATGGACGGCCCAAAGAATGTCATGCAGCTGCGTCTCCGGCCCGCCCAGGACGAAAAGCCCATTTTCTGTCATGATTTTTTGTCATAGGAGTAGGACCCCACCACATCTATGATGATACCGGGTTTTGTCACAATTATCGTCATAGAAGTGTCATAAGTATGACAGAATTTTTTTCGTTCGGTCCAAAATGTCACGGATGTGTCTTTTTTTTGTAGTGTTGGCCGCCACGCTTCTTGCCGGACCCTTTGGCACCATCCTGACCCTTCTCCTTGTCCCGCCTCTCATACTTAGGTTTTTGCTTCTCAGCAAGTAGCTCAACCTGTCGGCAGTTCTGGAGGTCATGGCCCTTGGTGCGGTGGATCTTGCAGTACTGCTTGTCGGAGCCTCCTGGCTTGTCGGCAGCCGCCAAGGCCCGGCAAGCAGCGCACCCGGCAATCTCCTTGCCGGGGTCGTCTGCCTTGGCCTTCTTGGCAGTGCCGGTGTCCTTGGATCCCTCGACGCCAAGCACAGTCTTGCCCTTGCGCTTCCTGTTGCGGCGCCGGCCCTTCTTCGTCGGGGTGGCTGTGCCTTCGTCTGTGGAGTCGGTTAACGCACCGGCGTCCTCGCTGGGGTACTTCCTCCCCTCTTCAGCTCGGGCGCACCTATCGGCCAGAACATAAAGTTCGGCCAAATCTTTGACCTTGTTCATCACCAGCTCTTCACGCATCTTGCGGTTGCGCACATTCTAGTGGAATGCGCTGATCACGGCGGCAGGATGAACATCGGGGATGTTATACTGCACCCGGTTGAATCTCTGTATGTACTTGCGCAGGGTTTCACCTTCTTTCTGGGGGATGATATGCAAATCGCTTGCCTAGCCATGAGCTTGGTGGCCCCGGGGGGGGGGGGGGGGGGGGGGGGGGGGGGGGGGGGGGGGGGGGGGGGGGGGGGGGGGGGGGGGGGGGGGGGGGGGGGGGGGGGGGGGGGGGGGGGGGGGGGGGGGGGGGGGGGGGGGGGGGGGGGGGGGGGGGGGGGGGGGGGGGGGGGGGGGGGGGGGGGGGGGGGGGGGGGGGGGGGGGGGGGGGGGGGGGGGGGGGGGGGGGGGGGGGGGGGGGGGGGGGGGGGGGGGGGGGGGGGGGGGGGGGGGGGGGGGGGGGGGGGGGGGGGGGGGGGGGGGGGGGGGGGGGGGGGGGGGGGGGGGGGGGGGGGGGGGGGGGGGGGGGGGGGGGGGGGGGGGGGGGGGGGGGGGGGGGGGGGGGGGGGGGGGGGGGGGGGGGGGGGGGGGGGGGGGGGGGGGGGGGGGGGGGGGGGGGGGGGGGGGGGGGGGGGGGGGGGGGGGGGGGGGGGGGGGGGGGGGGGGGGGGGGGGGGGGGGGGGGGGGGGGGGGGGGGGGGGGGGGGGGGGGGGGGGGGGGGGGGGGGGGGGGGGGGGGGGGGGGGGGGGGGGGGGGGGGGGGGGGGGGGGGGGGGGGGGGGGGGGGGGGGGGGGGGGGGGGGGGGGGGGGGGGGGGGGGGGGGGGGGGGGGGGGGGGGGGGGGGGGGGGGGGGGGGGGGGGGGGGGGGGGGGGGGGGGGGGGGGGGGGGGGGGGGGGGGGGGGGGGGGGGGGGGGGGGGGGGGGGGGGGGGGGGGGGGGGGGGGGGGGGGGGGGGGGGGGGGGGGGGGGGGGGGGGGGGGGGGGGGGGGGGGGGGGGGGGGGGGGGGGGGGGGGGGGGGGGGGGGGGGGGGGGGGGGGGGGGGGGGGGGGGGGGGGGGGGGGGGGGGGGGGGGGGGGGGGGGGGGGGGGGGGGGGGGGGGGGGGGGGGGGGGGGGGGGGGGGGGGGGGGGGGGGGGGGGGGGGGGGGGGGGGGGGGGGGGGGGGGGGGGGGGGGGGGGGGGGGGGGGGGGGGGGGGGGGGGGGGGGGGGGGGGGGGGGGGGGGGGGGGGGGGGGGGGGGGGGGGGGGGGGGGGGGGGGGGGGGGGGGGGGGGGGGGGGGGGGGGGGGGGGGGGGGGGGGGGGGGGGGGGGGGGGGGGGGGGGGGGGGGGGGGGGGGGGGGGGGGGGGGGGGGGGGGGGGGGGGGGGGGGGGGGGGGGGGGGGGGGGGGGGGGGGGGGGGGGGGGGGGGGGGGGGGGGGGGGGGGGGGGGGGGGGGGGGGGGGGGGGGGGGGGGGGGGGGGGGGGGGGGGGGGGGGGGGGGGGGGGGGGGGGGGGGGGGGGGGGGGGGGGGGGGGGGGGGGGGGGGGGGGGGGGGGGGGGGGGGGGGGGGGGGGGGGGGGGGGGGGGGGGGGGGGGGGGGGGGGGGGGGGGGGGGGGGGGGGGGGGGGGGGGGGGGGGGGGGGGGGGGGGGGGGGGGGGGGGGGGGGGGGGGGGGGGGGGGGGGGGGGGGGGGGGGGGGGGGGGGGGGGGGGGGGGGGGGGGGGGGGGGGGGGGGGGGGGGGGGGGGGGGGGGGGGGGGGGGGGGGGGGGGGGGGGGGGGGGGGGGGGGGGGGGGGGGGGGGGGGGGGGGGGGGGGGGGGGGGGGGGGGGGGGGGGGGGGGGGGGGGGGGGGGGGGGGGGGGGGGGGGGGGGGGGGGGGGGGGGGGGGGGGGGGGGGGGGGGGGGGGGGGGGGGGGGGGGGGGGGGGGGGGGGGGGGGGGGGGGGGGGGGGGGGGGGGGGGGGGGGGGGGGGGGGGGGGGGGGGGGGGGGGGGGGGGGGGGGGGGGGGGGGGGGGGGGGGGGGGGGGGGGGGGGGGGGGGGGGGGGGGGGGGGGGGGGGGGGGGGGGGGGGGGGGGGGGGGGGGGGGGGGGGGGGGGGGGGGGGGGGGGGGGGGGGGGGGGGGGGGGGGGGGGGGGGGGGGGGGGGGGGGGGGGGGGGGGGGGGGGGGGGGGGGGGGGGGGGGGGGGGGGGGGGGGGGGGGGGGGGGGGGGGGGGGGGGGGGGGGGGGGGGGGGGGGGGGGGGGGGGGGGGGGGGGGGGGGGGGGGGGGGGGGGGGGGGGGGGGGGGGGGGGGGGGGGGGGGGGGGGGGGGGGGGGGGGGGGGGGGGGGGGGGGGGGGGGGGGGGGGGGGGGGGGGGGGGGGGGGGGGGGGGGGGGGGGGGGGGGGGGGGGGGGGGGGGGGGGGGGGGGGGGGGGGGGGGGGGGGGGGGGGGGGGGGGGGGGGGGGGGGGGGGGGGGGGGGGGGGGGGGGGGGGGGGGGGGGGGGGGGGGGGGGGGGGGGGGGGGGGGGGGGGGGGGGGGGGGGGGGGGGGGGGGGGGGGGGGGGGGGGGGGGGGGGGGGGGGGGGGGGGGGGGGGGGGGGGGGGGGGGGGGGGGGGGGGGGGGGGGGGGGGGGGGGGGGGGGGGGGGGGGGGGGGGGGGGGGGGGGGGGGGGGGGGGGGGGGGGGGGGGGGGGGGGGGGGGGGGGGGGGGGGGGGGGGGGGGGGGGGGGGGGGGGGGGGGGGGGGGGGGGGGGGGGGGGGGGGGGGGGGGGGGGGGGGGGGGGGGGGGGGGGGGGGGGGGGGGGGGGGGGGGGGGGGGGGGGGGGGGGGGGGGGGGGGGGGGGGGGGGGGGGGGGGGGGGGGGGGGGGGGGGGGGGGGGGGGGGGGGGGGGGGGGGGGGGGGGGGGGGGGGGGGGGGGGGGGGGGGGGGGGGGGGGGGGGGGGGGGGGGGGGGGGGGGGGGGGGGGGGGGGGGGGGGGGGGGGGGGGGGGGGGGGGGGGGGGGGGGGGGGGGGGGGGGGGGGGGGGGGGGGGGGGGGGGGGGGGGGGGGGGGGGGGGGGGGGGGGGGGGGGGGGGGGGGGGGGGGGGGGGGGGGGGGGGGGGGGGGGGGGGGGGGGGGGGGGGGGGGGGGGGGGGGGGGGGGGGGGGGGGGGGGGGGGGGGGGGGGGGGGGGGGGGGGGGGGGGGGGGGGGGGGGGGGGGGGGGGGGGGGGGGGGGGGGGGGGGGGGGGGGGGGGGGGGGGGGGGGGGGGGGGGGGGGGGGGGGGGGGGGGGGGGGGGGGGGGGGGGGGGGGGGGGGGGGGGGGGGGGGGGGGGGGGGGGGGGGGGGGGGGGGGGGGGGGGGGGGGGGGGGGGGGGGGGGGGGGGGGGGGGGGGGGGGGGGGGGGGGGGGGGGGGGGGGGGGGGGGGGGGGGGGGGGGGGGGGGGGGGGGGGGGGGGGGGGGGGGGGGGGGGGGGGGGGGGGGGGGGGGGGGGGGGGGGGGGGGGGGGGGGGGGGGGGGGGGGGGGGGGGGGGGGGGGGGGGGGGGGGGGGGGGGGGGGGGGGGGGGGGGGGGGGGGGGGGGGGGGGGGGGGGGGGGGGGGGGGGGGGGGGGGGGGGGGGGGGGGGGGGGGGGGGGGGGGGGGGGGGGGGGGGGGGGGGGGGGGGGGGGGGGGGGGGGGGGGGGGGGGGGGGGGGGGGGGGGGGGGGGGGGGGGGGGGGGGGGGGGGGGGGGGGGGGGGGGGGGGGGGGGGGGGGGGGGGGGGGGGGGGGGGGGGGGGGGGGGGGGGGGGGGGGGGGGGGGGGGGGGGGGGGGGGGGGGGGGGGGGGGGGGGGGGGGGGGGGGGGGGGGGGGGGGGGGGGGGGGGGGGGGGGGGGGGGGGGGGGGGGGGGGGGGGGGGGGGGGGGGGGGGGGGGGGGGGGGGGGGGGGGGGGGGGGGGGGGGGGGGGGGGGGGGGGGGGGGGGGGGGGGGGGGGGGGGGGGGGGGGGGGGGGGGGGGGGGGGGGGGGGGGGGGGGGGGGGGGGGGGGGGGGGGGGGGGGGGGGGGGGGGGGGGGGGGGGGGGGGGGGGGGGGGGGGGGGGGGGGGGGGGGGGGGGGGGGGGGGGGGGGGCCAGTGAACCCTCGTACTCCTCTCCGCGCGGGCTTCCACTGCCGCGTCTTCCCTGGCCCCACGTCGTCCCCTTCCTAAGCCTCGCCGTCGTCCACTGCCCTGGTGCTCTCGGCGCGGCGTGGTCAACATGGTCAAGGAATGACTTCCATCGGAAGAGTACTGTACATGGAGAGGCTGACAGCTGGGTCCACGGTGGCCGCAAGGAAGTGCCTCCTTATTACGCGCAAAATAATTATTCCTCCACCTGACAGCAGGGACCCACCGGACGGGCAACTGTATTTCGCGAAAAAAACGTTTCCCCCTGACTGCTGGGACCTACCAGCTACATCTTCGCAGGCAAGGAAGTGCGTCCAGGCAAAAAAAACGATTCACCCCCCTGACTGCTGGGACCCACCAGCTACATCTTCGCAGGCAAGGAAGTGCCTGACAGTCGGGACCCACCTGGTCGAAGCATACGTAGCGTTGTCATTCTGGTCGCGAACGTGTACGTACATACTGGTCGATGTAGAGGCGCGCACGTGTCGTAGTAGAGGTGCGCACGTAGCATGTACACGTACGTACAGCGGCCAGTGTGCAAGAAAGAAAATACGGCCACGTACGTACATACAGGCAGGGTCTCGAATGCCTTCTCGCGCATACGTACGGCCAGGGCTCGTGTACATGGCTGGGTCGGAACGGAGAAACTGCGTCGTCGTCATCGTGTTCATGGGGAGCCAACCGGCTGGGTCGGAACAGAATGCGTCGTCATGTTCATCGGTAGGGCTTGGACAGAACAGCCAATGGAAACGAGGCCTGGCGTACCGCAGAACGGAGGAAATGGCCTTGTGTTCGACCAGCCACGTTTGAAACGGGATCCTGTTCATCGGGAGGGGTCTGGCGTACCGCAAAACGGAGGAAACGGACCTCCTACGGTCGAAACGGGGGTCCTGTTGATCGGGAGGGGTGTGGCATACCTCAAAACGGAGGAAATGGACTTGTGTTGGAGTGCTACAGTCGAAACGAGGGTCCTGTTCATCGGGAGGGGTGTGGCGTACCGCAAAACGGGACTCCATGGGATACTATTCATCTCCACCGTCGACCCCCTCCAGCCTCCACGGGCTACTATTCATCCACCGTCGACCTCCTCCAGCCTCCACCTGCGACTGTTCATCCACGGGCTCCTGTTCATCCAGCCTCCACCGCGCGCTACTCCACCGGCTACTGTTCAACCAGCCCTCTCCACGGGCTCCTGTTCAACCACCCCTCCACGGGCTACTGTTCATCCTGCCCTCCTCCGTCTACTGTTCATCCTGCCCTCCATGGGGTGGTCCTGTTCATCCTGCCCTCCACGGGGTCCTGTTCATCCAGCCCCAACCGGCTCGATCGATCGGGGTA
>JAAAWM010011822.1:0-67500 GCA_036873465.1 Thinopyrum obtusiflorum
GGGCGTGTACAGCCCCACTCATTATTACATGAGAGTGTCACGAGCGGAGACCTTCACAGGCACTGGGCCTTGCTTCACAGGCGCCAGACCTTTCTTCATCGGTAGAACTTCCGGAGGTACTGGATGTTCCAGGCGTTCTGGATGGGGACCCTGTCCTGCATCTCCAGGCACACGGCACCAGGCCTGGAGACGTGGGCGACCCTAAACGGGCCCTCCCACATGGGTGAAAGCTTATGCAGCCCTTCCCTGGAGAGCACCCGCCTTAGGATGAGGTCACCCACCTCGAGAGTCCTGGAGCAGACGCTGCGACAGTGATACCGTCGTAGCGCTTGCTCGTATCTTGCCGCCCGGAGCGTGGCTTCACGCCTGCGTTCCTCTGATACGTCTCCATCGTATCTACTTTTCCAAACACTTTTGCCCTTTTTTTGGACTCTAACTTGCATGATTTGAATGGAACTAACCCGGACTAACGTTGTTTTCAGCAGAATTGCCATGGTGTTATTTTTATGCAGAAATAAAAGTTCTCGGAATGACCTGAAACTTCACGGAGAATATTTTTGGAATATATAAAAAATACTGGCGAAAGAATCAAGGCCAGGAGGCCCACACCCTGTCCACGAGGGTGGGGGCGCACCTACCCCCTTGGGCGCGCCCCCTGCCTCGTGGGCCCCCTGGTGCTCCACCGACCTCAACTCCAACTCCATATATTCACGTTCGGGGAGAAAAAAAATCAGAGAGGGGGGGGGGGGGGGGGGGGGGGGGGGGGGGGGGGGGGGGGGGGGGGGGGGGGGGGGGGGGGGGGGGGGGGGGGGGGGGGGGGGGGGGGGGGGGGGGGGGGGGGGGGGGGGGGGGGGGGGGGGGGGGGGGGGGGGGGGGGGGGGGGGGGGGGGGGGGGGGGGGGGGGGGGGGGGGGGGGGGGGGGGGGGGGGGGGGGGGGGGGGGGGGGGGGGGGGGGGGGGGGGGGGGGGGGGGGGGGGGGGGGGGGGGGGGGGGGGGGGGGGGGGGGGGGGGGGGGGGGGGGGGGGGGGGGGGGGGGGGGGGGGGGGGGGGGGGGGGGGGGGGGGGGGGGGGGGGGGGGGGGGGGGGGGCCTATTATGTTTTCATGAATATATGTGAGTTCTTGATCCTATCTTGCAAGTCGATAGTCACCTACTATGTGTTATGATCCGGCAACCCCGAAGTTACAATAATCGGGACCACTCCCGGTGATGACCGTAGTTTGAGGAGTCCATGTATTCACTATGTGTTAATGCTTTGGTCTGGTACTCTATTAAAAGGAGGCCTTAATATCCCTTAGTTTCCAATAGGACCCCGCTGCCACGGGAGGGTAGGACAAAAGATGTCATGCAAGTTCTTTTCCATAAGCACGTATGACTATATTCGGAATACATGCCTACATTACATTGATGAATTGGAGCTAGTTCTGTGTCACCCTATGTTATGATTGTTACATGATGAACCACATCCGGCATAATTCTCCATCACTGATCCAATGCCTTCGAGCTTTTCCTATATTGTTCTCCGCGTATTTACTAGCCCTAAACTCTCTCGGGAGGGATGATATGGAGTCCGTTCGGGGCTCCGGAGAGGGGAATCCGTCGCCATCGTCATCATCAACCATCCTCCATCACCAATTTCATGATGCTCACCGTTGTGCGTGAGTAATTCCATCGTAGGCTTGCTGGACGGTGATGGGTTGGATGAGGGGGGGGGGGGGGGGGGGGGGGGGGGGGGGGGGGGGGGGGGGGGGGGGGGGGGGGGGGGGGGGGGGGGGGGGGGGGGGGGGGGGGGGGGGGGGGGGGGGGGGGGGGGGGGGGGGGGGGGGGGGGGGGGGGGGGGGGGGGGGGGGGGGGGGGGGGGGGGGGGGGGGGGGGGGGGGGGGGGGGGGGGGGGGGGGGGGGGGGGGGGGGGGGGGGGGGGGGGGGGGGGGGGGGGGGGGGGGGGGGGGGGGGGGGGGGGGGGGGGGGGGGGGGGGGGGGGGGGGGGGGGGGGGGGGGGGGGGGGGGGGGGGGGGGGGGGGGGGGGGGGGGGGGGGCTACCGTTACCGTTACTTCCATACTACTTTCTACTAAATACTTTGCTGCAGATATTAAGTTATCCAGGTGTGGTTGAATTGACAACTCAACTGCTAATACTTGAGAATATTCTTTGGCTCCCCTTGTGTCGAATCAATAATTTGGGTTGAATACTCTACCCGCGAAAACTGTTGCGATCCCCTATACTTGTGGGTTATCATCGAGCCCCATCCCCAAAATGGCGTCGTAGGTGCGCGCAGCTGAAAAGCTTTGGCAGAGACGCCCCCTGTCACAGCTGATATCGAGATCACCATGACTGCGTCATCGTTGGTGCTTGATGTCGGAAGCTGAGTGTCGATGAAGTTGTCGATGCCGAACAGGTCGAGTAGTTCCTCAACGACATGCAGTTGAACTGAAGTGGGGCACACATGACCATGCCCCCACTTCCGCCACACTTGAAACAGAGGCCGCAGGCTCGCCTGTAGTCGCGCAACGCCTTGATTTTCGACGCATCAGCCCGCGCGGCGTCGGTACCACGGCGATTGGTGGCCACCGTGGGCGCGGTGTGGCGCGCCGGTGGCGGTGGCAGCGGTAGAGGCACGTCTGCGCGAGGTGGCACTTCTGGCGGTCGAGGCAGAGTACCGAACGCGCCATCAGCCACTTCCTCCTGAAGCAGAGCCAGGGCGCAGGCTGTGTCCAGGTCAGGCGGCCGCTGCACCAGCACCACCGCTCGTATGTCGTTCCTCAATCCCTCGACAAAATGAGTAAGAAAGTAATAAGGGTGAATTGAGTCAGAGTAAGAATTCAAATGGTTGATAATCAACTCAAACTTTCAATATAATCTGCTACAGAAGTTGTTTGGCGAATTGTGTAAAACTGGCGTATGAGCATCTAATGGCGATCACGGCCAAAACGAATGCTCAACAGAGTTGTGAAGGAGTCCCAATCGAACTCGCCTAGACGCTTTTGGATCGATTGCAATCACACGGCTGCTGACCCGGTGAAGTTGAGAGCCGCCATGGGTACCCAGAAGGAAGGCACGATCCCAAACATGGCAAAGTACTGCTCACATAAGGTTTTCCACAGGTTGGGGTTCTCGCCCAAAAATTGGGGAAACGTGATGGATGGGTGTGCCTGGCCCAGGCCGGCGAGCATCTGACTGGCATGGCCGAAAGGAGATAGCAGTACGGGGGTAATGGGATCGGTGGTCGTACCGTTAGCCGGGAGCGGTGGCGGCGTCGCGAGGGACGCCACCGATGGCCCCCGTTTGATGTGGAATTCGCTGTGGCCATCGGGCCCTTGAGTCTGGCTCGCTGCTTCAGCGCCCTCAGGCACCGGATCCGCGTCGGATCGGGCCGGAGGAGGCACTTGTGCGCGCTGCAGAGCCGTGACGGCGTCGCCCAGGTCCGCCACCCGGCGCTCGAGATCGGGGCGCCAGGCGAGCAGGTCGTCGATCTTGGCCGCCGTAGATTGCTGGGCCTTGGTGAGGCCGTCGATCGCGGCCTCGATCTTGGTCTCGAAGCGGTTGAGGAAGGCCGAGACGCTCGGATCCATTGCTTCGCGTGCTTGCCGCAAGCCTCTCGTCTCGATGAGGTGCGCCAGAGTGGATCGGGGGAAGAGGTGATTTGTTCTCTGATACCAAGTGTTAGAGTAGCGATCGAGGGTGGAGTAGGGTCTATCTATTCACTCTCGGAAGTAGTAGCAGTACAGATCGAATTACAGGAATTGGGGAATTGTAGTATCTAAGGAGAGATACATGAAGAACAGAGGAACTAGGGTTGCCGCCGTCTGAGATCGCCTGATCCACTGGATGCCCGTCTCCTCCTGGTCGCTCGCACTTGTAGTGTACGTGGTGGGCCTTAACGCGTCCATTCCGGCCCGCTGGTGCGTGGGCTGGGTCGCCTGATCCTCGTGGGCCGCTGGGCAGCGTGGTTGCTGGTGGAGTCGCTGCCCTGCGGGTCCTGCTTGTCAGGGGCGTTGACAGTGTGTAGATGAGGCTACTTACCGTCTAAGCAAATCAGGTGTCACCATGCATATTACTCTACTTAGAAAAACGCGCAAGCGCAAGAAATGAACTACTCCCTTCGTAAAGAAATATAAGAGCGTTTAGATCACTATACGGAGGGAGTACTTAGAAAGAAACTTGCAATACTAACATTCCCACAATACTTGCAGCTCCAATCCATTACCAGCCCCTCCCATAGTTATAGTCTCTCTGAAATGGGACTCTCTCATAGCTCAGCGATCCTGGGCCATCTGATCTCGAGCTTGATGCGTTCTGGACCGTTGGAGCGGCCTTCTGATTGCTCTCGGCCGTCGGATATAATGGGTGGACGGAGTAATGAGCTGTAGTTTTTTTCTCTCTCACCCTGGGCATCTCGGCCTGGCCGCCGTCGTCTTTGCGGCCCCAATCCTCCTCCTCCCGCCTAACCCCGCGGAGCATCAACACGAGGACGACGACGCCCTGGACACCTCGGGACTATCCCTTTCGGGACTTCTTCATCGTCGCCATTCAGGAATAGAAGGCTGAATGTGCGAGCTAAGTTAGCTGGCAGCATATATACCGGACTGCCCATTAGATATCACTTTTGTGAAAAGTTTGCGGTTTTCAAAAGGGCATATGCACGCATTATTCCTCCGAGATAATTGCATCTATAGTCCTCGTAGTCGCTGGCGACGTCCAACTTGGTCCTGGAACTTGCGTATTGCTTCAATACAGTCCCGGTACATGAAAATACGTGGTCAATACGGTCCCTAAGGTTGAAACAACAGTCCTGGCTCTACACGCTGCATACGTATCTCGTATTTTAGGTCACGTGGGCCCAGAAAAAAATGCAAGCCACCAGAACAAAACGTGGGCCGCGACGTCTGTATAGAGGGCCCATATGCCAGTGGGCCGAGAAAAAACGAAAAAAAAGGAAAATAGCGAGGGCCCTGGGATCCGAACCCTCAAACAGTGGCACATACCTGCGCGAGCAAGCCACCTGATCAAGCGCATGATCTTGTATATAATGGGATGCATACTGTATTAGTATGTGCGTTCTTGTCTTTAAAAAAAATCTTGAATTTATAAATGTTCATGAGTTTTTGTTTAAACATTCATCGATTCCAAAAATGTTCTAGATTAAAAAAAATGTACGCAATTTCAAAAAATGCTCGTGGATTAAAAAAATGTTCACGCATTTGTAAGAAAAAACATGATCTAAAAAATATTCGCATTTTAAAAAATTCTTTATTTATTGGTGTAGGGGGGTACACATGTTATTATTCAGTAAACAAATGGATTTTACTGCCTGAAAAATTCCAAAATTGTATGTATATGCACAGTATTTTCAAAATTGTATAGTAGCACAATATCACTGTGCAATATTTCATCAATATATGTGCTTGTATGTGACAGATACAAAAAGGATAAATACGTGAAAAAAGACTTGTTGAAGAAAAATTCATCAAAAATGTTAACATTATTTTAAATTCTGGATCATATTTTGAAAAGGGGGAATTTTTTGTATTGCTGTACAAAGTTTAAAGTTCAGAACAAGAATTTATAACCGGGAACAATTTCAAAATCCGAAAAATAAAAAAATTGCAAATGAAAACATTTATGAAAACTTCTAATAGTTTTTTTACTGTGACCAAAATTTGAAACTTCAAACTATTTTCGAAAAATATGATTCCTTAAAAAATTCTGAACTAGTTTTGAAAGCGCTAACAAATGTTGAATACTTTAAACATTATTTTACAAACAAAAATAAACAGAAAAGGAAGAAAAGAAAAAAGAAACAGAAAAGACGAAAAAGAAAAGAAACTATGGTTCGAAACCATGTGCATCTTATTAGTAGCAAATACTACTGTTTTTGGCAAAAAAAAATACTACTGCCAGTTTAATTCGCTAGCACACGCGTTTTCAAAAAATGTGTCTGGGCCTGCTATAGCGGAATGGACAATACTATTTATATAAAGAGCAATTCATCCTGATTTTATCCCAACAGGGCCCTTAGTGTGGTTGTTTGTGCACGCAAATTTTGGCTGTGGGTCGCTGGTTCGAAACTTGGCTGTACGCATTTTTTAAATTCCCGTACATTGTCTTGAATATTTTTTATAAAATCGTGGACATTTTTTGTAGAAACGAACCTTTATTTTTTTAATCCAGAACATTTTTTGAATCGATGAACGTTTTAAAAAAAACTCATGAACATTTTAGAGTTTCACGATTTTTTTTAAAAGATGTACATACTAATACGGTGTGCATCCCCTTATATACGAGATCATGCGCTTGTTCCTCTGGCTTGCTCGCGGAGGTATGTGCCACGGTGTGCGGGTTCAATCCCAGGGGCCGCGTTTTTTTTTTTTTGCTTTTTACGCGCCCCACTGACATATGGGCCCTATACAGACGTCACGTCCCACGTTTTGTTCTGGTGGCTTGCGTTTTTTTTCTCTGCCCACGTGTCTCCTACGCAAATACGAGATACGTATGCAACGTGTAGAGCCGGGACTGATGTTTCAACCTCAAGGACCGTATTGATCACGTATTTTCATGTACCGGGACCGTATTGAAGCAATACGCAAGTTCCAGGACCAAGTTGGACGTCGCCAGCAATTACGAGGACTATAGATGCAATCATCTCTTATTCCTCCCCATTGTCGTGTTACCGGCGTACGTGGTAGACTTCTTGTGCGTACAACTCCTACATCATGCCGTGACAATTTCGGTTTAGTGCCACGCTGCTTTCAAAATCTCAAGTCAGATTTTGGTTCGGCCCCACTCGTCCAAAACTTTTTGCTGTGGCAGCTCACGTTTTGTGCCTAGTTTTGGCGCGTCACAGTTTCGACGAGCGCGCCATGGGCAAAGTTGCCGAAGACGCCGTCAATCTCAAGATGATGTACCGGCCCAGCCTCTCGCAGATGCTTATAGGGTAGAATGTGTGTGCGTGTGTTCATAGAGATGAGTTTATCTGTGTATGTATGAACGTCTGTGTTTGAACCGTGTTAAAAAAGTTGCTGAGGGCGTCGATGGTCCGTCGTGGCGAATACTGGCGAAAAAACCAAGGGAGGCGTGCAATGACTCCCGAGAGCCCGACTATGCATGAGCCGACGCAATCCCTTGCACGCCGTCGTGGAAGGGAAGAAGGCCGCCACATTCGTCACGTGCCAGGATCTCGACCACGACATCATTTGGAAGCACGGTCGCCGTCTTCTTCAGTTTGCAGGCGACGTGGCCATTGTGTGATTACTTTTGACTGCTGCGATGCCTGGCCGGCTTGGACCTCTTTTTTTCTTTGAGGAAAACATAGATTACATCTAAGGCCCACAAAAGGGCACGACTATGCGAGGTAGGAGCCGGTGATGGGCTGGCCCAGGAAGGAAGTGTGTTTGCCATGATGATGTCCTTTTTTTGTCTTTTTCTTATTTTTCAATTTATTTATATTTTAATGAATATATTTATAAAACTTAAATTTGCATCAAATAAATTATGGTCAGAAATTTGAAAAAAAAAATGTTAACATGCTACAAAAAAATGTAAGTGCAATTAAAAAAATGTTAATAGCTTAAAACAATATTCATACGTTTCAAACAAATGTATGTGATTTGTTTTTGAAAAATGTGTATACAATGTAATTAAATGTTTTGCATGGTATAATGAAATGTTTCGTACCTTTAAAAAATGTACGTGCCATTTTAAAGAAATGTTCCCACGTTCCAGGAAAATGTTTGTAACATTTAAAGCAATGTAATAAAATGTTTGTGTAGTTTAGAAAAAAATGTGTATTACTATTAAAGAAATGTACAACATGTAGTTGGAAAATGTTACAGTGTATTCAAAAAAGTGGAAAACATATATTTTAAAAAGATGTACATCACATATTTAAAAATTTACAACATGTATGGAAAAATGGAGTTCACGTCTGCGCTTAAAATGTACATTGTGTACCGAGAAAAAGTAGACATGTGCTAAAAAATGTGTATTTGTAAATGTTAATAATGTATTTAAAATGTTAAACATGCATAAAAATAATATTCCAGATGTATACAAAAAGTATACAATGTATATGGAAAAATGTTCGTGATGTATAAAAAAAGTAATCTGTGTGTAGAAAAAATAGATACATGTTGAAAAACCCGAGAAAGAAGTAAATAAAATAAAATAAATCGAATATTAAAAATATTAAAAAAAGAAAGCAAAAGGATCATAGAAAATATGAAGTACCAACTAAAAACGAGAAAGAAATGAAGAAAACTGAAAGAAAAAAATAAAAATACAATGAAAAACAAAAACAAAAATGGTAAGCAGAAGAAAACGAATAAAACTGAAAAGAACCGAAGAAAACCCAAGGGAAATAAAAAATGAAAGACAGAAAAAAAAATTCTTTTTTGCAGCCAAACAGTGTGACCAATCGAAACTGTAGCTGCGAAGATGCTTTAGGCGGGACTGAAGCTATACTCGCTATAAACGAGATATAGCTCCATAAAATGCAGAATAAGCTAAAGCACCGGCCGAAGGAATTGTGAGAGGCCAATATTTTCGGCTATGAAAATATGTTGTGGATTTGCAGCACATTGGTAAACCCAACAACACCACCGGGTGGTTGTATACGGGAGCTCCTATCCGATGGAAAATTCTATGTGTCGCTCATTGCAGCACATACTCGGGGCTTCGCACAGGGAGCTAAGTCGAGGGTGTGAGTTGGGCTGGCCACCTTTCCGGTTTTTGATTTTTCTTTTCTTATTTTCATTATTTAATTTTCCTTTTTTTCCTTTTTTATATGTTCAGAAATTTTGAAAATGTTCGTGTTTTTCATGAATTGTGCAAAACTTTTAGAAAAGTGCCTTTTTAAATATGGTTCACAAATTTCACTTTTTCAAATGTCTCGGGAGATAAGAAAATCTTCGTGCTTTTCAAAAATTGTTTTGAAGATCAAAAACTGTTTCTGTTTTAAGTTTGTTTCACAAATTCAAAAAGCTTTTGCGTTTCCAATATATGTTGATATTTTGAAAATGTTTAAGTTTTTAGAAAAATCAGATTTCAAAAAGTACTTTAATTTTTTAAAAAAATCACAAATTCAAAAAAAATCTTCGTTTTCAAAATTTGTTTAGAAATTTTATAAAATATTTTTTTTCTAAATTTGTTCACAATTCATAAAATGCTTCCTGTTATTTATTTATTTATTTTAAAAAGAATGGTTCATATTTAAAAAAAATTCATGTTTGACAAAACATGTTCTAAATTTTTAAATTTTACTCGAAATTTCAGAAAATGATTATATTTTTTGGATCTTCTGCTGGAGTTCGTTCTTGATAGTTTGTGTTGCTTATTAGTCACAAATACTCACCGGCTCAACTAGTTAGCTACATGCAACCACAAGTCGAGGGTCGTGAGTTTGATTCCTGACCATCACGCCGCTTTTATTGGCATCTTTGCACTGCTCGCATGCGGCTCCTACCACATGGGCCGGCCCAGGCGGGGGACTCCCCTATGCGAAAATGCGAGCAATTCACCACAATAAGGGGCACATAGGAGGTCCATATCTGCTACCTTCTTGTTAGGGGCAAGTCTATGTGAGGACAAAATATTGAGGTCGCCGTGCTTCGTCGGTATTGGCGGGAGCTGCACTATGAGGACTAAGCCGATGCTCTGAGGGCGCTCCAACACTACGAGCCGACACTATGATGAGGCGTGGTCCTGCTAGAAGGATGTTGTCGTTGACCTGAGGTGCGGATGCTCAATGAATGAGAAATGCATGCGTTGGGGATAGTGGGTCACGAAACGAAGGTTGTGATCGACTGCATCAGACAACGGCTGATTTTTGGCTTGCTACAACCGGTTGGCGCTAGCGTGGCCCCTGGATATGGAAAGCCTAGCACTTTTGTTAAAAAGACTAGGTACGTGCATGTGCGTTGCCACGCGAGTCACATTTTTGTTTACCCTGATAATTTGGTAACTTGGGTCATGCATGGTAAGTAAATCAATATGATTGAGCGATGTACGGGAAGATGTGGTGAAATATGATGTGGAATCGAATGACGTAATTTCATGTTATTGGAAAAGGTAAGTTAATTAAGTGGAGTCCGTGTAGTCATGCAAAAAGGTAAGTAAATTAATATGGTGGAGTGACGTATTTGAAAGGTGGGGTTAAATATGACGTGGTGGAAAAAGGCTGTCTGGATGAATAAATTCAATTGAGGGACCCGGTAGGAGGGGGGAAAATGGTTGAAGACGAGTTCTGCCGGACAAGGAAAAGAACGTTACTTTCTTTTAATAGTATATAAAATGTATAAATAAGTACTCCCCGTTTCTAAATATAAGCCCTTTCAATATGGACTACATTTTTTTTGTGGGATTCATTATGGACTACAAGCGGAGTAAAGTAAGCGAATCTACACTCTAAAATATGTCTATACATCTGTATGTTGACTCTTCCCCAGTAAATAAACTATGGGTCTGTCTAGGACACATCTAGATCTAAGCTGATGTTCACTCTGTTTGTGGTCTATTTTTTTTGTCCTAGTTTTTTTTTGTTTTTTGTTGCTGCATTATATGTTTGTGGGAGCTTAGATGTGACATCCTTAAAAAACATCTAGATGTGAATTAGACAAACTGATAAACTATCAACCTCTAAAAAAGTTTAATCAATTTAATTACTAGAATTATAATTCTATTAGCAATATATTTTTCCAATATAAAAAACAATTAACTATATAACTAAATAAACTATTCCAATGAAAAGATTGAAATTTTTGGTAGTTATAGAATTTTCGTACTTCTTCGACTCGAATACCAAAAGGAAGAAAAAAAATATGACTCCCAAAATTTGTGTACATTCAAACAAAATTGATTCCATAAAAGATGGGATCGACTAGTAAATAGAAAATTACTGATATTTCGTCCTTGTGAGATGAGATTGTGAATTTTGTACCAAAGATGTAGTTTGAGTATACCGAATTAGTATAGCTATCCTTCCTATGACACAACAATTTGGTAGTCCGTGTTAAAATCTCTATAAGTCTTATATTTAAAACCGAGAGAGTATAATATCTACCCCTAATAATAAAGCAAATAATGCTTCTGGTCGTCCGTCCAAATAATCGCACCCGAATTAGCTATAAATTACCCGTTATGCCACCCGTAAGTTAAGAAAACGATTCGGTTTTTATTTCCAAAGCGCCGCCGTGCTCAGTGCTTTTAGAGATATGATGCCCTATCTATAACAGAGACACACTACCAGCATGGTGGCTAGAGCCTGTTGCTTCTACCCTGAAGACCAGGGTTTGAATCCTGGTAATACCTTTTCTTTTCTCATTTCTGTTTTAGTTTTTTCTTCTTTAAATTAATTTCAGAATTCCAAATTATAAAAAAAATCCAGTTATAAAAAATGTTAGAGAAATTATAAAATGTGAGTGAATTCAAAAAATCTTCGAGAAAACATAAATTTTTCGCTGTTTCAAAAAAATGTTGGTGATTTTACGAAACTGTTCGCAAATTATAAAAAATCACAATCTGGAAAAACATGTCGGGAAGTAAAATCATGTTCATGGTTTTGAAAAAAATGATTGTGTATTCAAAACATATTCGTAAATCTAGAAAAAAATGTCCATGAAATTTTAGAAAATATTCAAAAAATAAATGTTTTTTTGGGATTCAAAATTCATCCCCCAATTTAAAAAAAGTCATCAATTCAAAAAATGTTAGCTAAGTCACAAAATATTCATGAATTCAAAAACTATTCATGCATTTCAATAAATAAACAAATGTTCGTGATTTTTTAAAGATGTCCTAATTTAAAAAAGATGTTTGTCGATTTGAAAAACTGTTCGCCGATTCAGAAGTATTTTATGTCTAGGATTTGATTAGTTTTTGGAAAGTCTTTATATGTCTAGGCATTGGGAGTAGTTCATGGTCGATGAGATTTGTTTTTGAAGATTTAAATATTGCCTTGCGCGAGACAATGGCAAGTGTGTCGTGCAGTGGCAAGCTCATTGCCTAAGGATTTACTGCGTCGAATGCATTACGATCACATGGACATTGTGTCCATCATCAACCAGAGTGAGAAGAAATATATGTGGCAACATGGTGAGCCACCGTGTTAAAATAGAGGACACTCATATGTCTTGATATTAAGTCATACTTATTTAGCTAGCATGTATTTTTTGTCTCCCGTTGCAACGCATGGGCCCCTAGGGGGATTGACTACCTACATCATTAAAAATCTTTGATCTATTTCTTTTTGTCATAAATTTGATGTCTCGTGTTCTTTGCTTTCTTGCATCATTTATTCTTAATTATCAATCTGTAAAACTGATGACATATTGGTGCAATTTGCCTGAACTCGAATTATTTTATTTTGGGTCTATAAATTTTATGATTTTTTTGTTGTTCATCCGTTGCAACGCACGGACACTTTTGCTAGTAGAGAAAAAAGGAAGCCTGGCTTTTAACCGTTGGATTTGCTTGATCGGACGGGTATAATTAATGTGAGACGGTGTGGCCCCCTCTTATTAGACACCAAATTATTGTAGCTCGTGGGACCACATGTAAGCCCTCCTCTCTTCCCTGCACTCTTCCTCGTCTCTGGCTTCGACGCTTTCCATGGCCGCCTCCCTCTCCTCCCCTCCCACCTTCCTTCTCCTCCCCGCCCCCGCGCCCCGCCTCCGCCTCTTCCCCAACTCCACAGCCACTCCCCGAGCAAACCGCAAGAGCAATTGCAGGAAGCCTCGTCCCTTGTCCTGCTCCGCTGCCGCATCCCCGTCCCCTTCCGCTTCACTCACCACCACCGCCGGTGCGGCCAAGGCCGGTTCATGGAGGGACCTATGCAGCCTCAACGCCTGGGTGGTGGGCGACTACTACCGCCTCGTCTCCGCCGTCAACGCACTCGAGCCGCCTCTTCGGAGGCTTTCCGACGAACAGGTGGCGTGCCGCGTGGAACACCCCACCCACGATTCCTGGTTCCCGATGGCTTTTTGTTGTGTGGGTGATGGATTTATGTGTTCGTGCAGCTGAAGGGGAAGACAGAGGAGTTCCGCGCGCGCCTGGGCCGCGGGGAGACGCTCGCCGACGTTCAGGCAGGTTGGTCCCCTTGCTGTTCCTGTTCCTGTTAGTGTTGCATTGCAGCGTTCCCTTCGAGCTGTCGTCTGAGATGCATTGGTGTGTGTTTGCTCCTGTCCAGAGGCGTTCTCTGTGGTGAGGGAGGCGGCAAGGAGGACGCTCGGCATGCGGCACTTCGATGTTCAGGTATACCAGTTTTGCTCTGTTATGATGTTCAGGTAGTGCACGAGTTTGTTTGGGGGTGATTGAGCTTCGTTTAACTCATGTTTTTGTGTTAGATTATTGGTGGTGCCGTGCTCCATGATGGGTGCATTGCCGAGATGAAGACCGGCGAGGGGAAGACACTCGTGTCGACCTTGGCAGCTTATCTCAATGCACTGACTGGGGATGGAGTTCATGGTACTGTATGCATTTATTTTACTTCCATTTTGTTGATCAAAAGTACTAAGTTAAACTGTACCACTCAATCTATCATGGCATTGTGCATGGATGAGCACCATGCACATGTTCGTTCTTTTGTTCTTAAATACCACCATATTCCCCACTGTAGTTTGCTAAAATCATATTCCCTCTCTAAAGAAATATAAGAGTGTTTAGATCACTACTTTAGTAATCTAAACGCTCTTATATTTCTTTACGGAGGGAGTACTATTTAATAATATATGCATGGGTACATATAAGATATTTTTTATTACTCTGATTATATACTTCTTGCTTGTGTTTGTTGGTCCGAGCAAAGATGTTTATTCAAGGTCGGTTTGTTGATATTGTACATTTATCTGATCTGCTTTCCACGTTTCCATTGTCTAGTTAGCCATCCATGTCCTTGGTCCCACTTCTTTGCATTTATAAGCACTGTAATCCTTTTTCAGTGGTGACTGTAAATGACTATTTGGCACAGCGAGATGCTGAATGGATGGGTCGCGTTCATCGTTTTCTTGGCCTAACTGTCGGTCTAATTCAGGTGTACTTCTACATAATGCTGTTGTCATACTTTCTAGACTCCCTTATCGTTCTGGCTTGAAACCAGTCAGTTTTTGCGCTGTTACAGTATTTTTATAGAAACGTATGATCGAAGGCAAACATTTAACCTTCTTTCACTCTTTCATCTGTGGCATATGCATAGGCGGGTATGAAGTCTGATGAGAGGAGAGCCAACTATATGTGTGACATTACATACACTAATAACTCGGTAAGATGCTCAGCAGAACAACACCTTTTAAATAGTCCTATAGTGGATATTCCTCTGAGCACCTTTCTTCTTGTAACTTGGTATTATATGTTAAAGTTGTCTTCATTTCAGATTTAAAGTAATAATAAAATAAGTTGTCTTTGAATCTTCTGCGAGAATCTGCCTGTGAGCTGCGGCCATACTTGTTAATGAATCCTTTACCTGCTTATCTTGGTTATGTAGTACTTTATGGTGATATCCCAATATATATAGGTTCTCAAAGACTGCTCATAACCTACAGGAGCTTGGATTTGATTATCTTCGTGACAACTTGTCACGTAAGAAAGAACAGTTAGTCATGAGATGGTACATTCGAGGCTGTCCCCTCTCACTTTTTCAGAACTGTGATTTGTTTATTTGTTAATTTTCTGTGTAATGCACAATTTGATAGGCCAAGACCATTCCATTTTTCTATCGTGGATGAAGTGGACTCAGTGCTTATAGATGAAGGAAGAAACCCATTGTTAATAAGTGGAGAGGTTTTCCTTGCTATTTTTTTTGCTAACTTTGTTCCTCCTATGCCTGGCCTGTCAAAATGCAAGATGTTCACCAGCCTTTTCTATCTTATATTAGGATAATAGAGAAGCAGCACGGTATCCAGTTGCTGCTAAAGTTGCAGATCTTCTCATGGAGGGTGCTGTGAGTATTTTCATGTTGCTTGAATTAAAGTTACAATGGTCATGGTTTACTAATATTTCCCACTTATAATCATTATTTTGATTTACTTCTGCAGCATTATACTGTAGAACTGAAGGGCAATAATATAGATCTAACAGAGGATGGAGTTACTTATGCTGAGATGATTCTTGGGACCAATGATCTGTGGGATGAGATTGATCCGTGGGCAAGGTGCCATCACTGTATTTCTTTTCTAGCTTTTGTCTGCAAGGTGCCATCACTGTTTATTTCTTTTGTAGCTTTCTGTTCGGTGTAGTTATTCTGCTCTATGGTTTATTGACAGTCAACTCAACATTTAATATACAGTTCTGTTCAAGTATTAAAATTGCCACGGTAGAGATGGCAACAACTGTGCCCATGAATTAGCCAAGCAAACCCAGATCAGTGGTAGGGGGGCTGTCTATATGGGCCAACTACCACGGGATTTGGCGCTGCTGGTGCTATCTGATTGTAATGACCGTGATGATATTTTAATATAAATGCAATCTTTCCCCTCAATTTTTTTTGCCTATCAGCAACCCAGAAACATCAAAGTTCTTCCATGGTAGTCTTTCCATTTGGTTGCTTGTCACTTGTCCACGTTCTTTCCCCCTTTCACTGTATATCCAAATGGTTGTTTAGAATTAGTGTTAAATTATGCAACCGCATGTGAGGTGTGACCAACTTACTAGCAACTTGGACATGCGACATGACTCTGACCCTAAACTTGTCGAGTGCTTCAGATTTGTGACGAATGCATTGAAGGCCAAAGAGTTCTACCGCAGGGATGTACAGTACATTGTCAGGAATGGAAAAGCTCTCATAATTAACGAGGTACTATATCAATTTCAAAATTGCTTATTTGCCATATAGGGTGACTTTTTTTGAACTTATATAGGGTGACTTAGTTCATTTCTTTTTAAATAGTGGACTGAGACGGCCATTCCATGTTTTATTTGAGATCGAAAACCTTTTTTCTGCTGATAATTATACAAGTAAGCTTATGGTCAGCTTCACAGCAGTTTGTTTTTGCTACAACATATCTTCTGATGATATTACATGTCTTCTGCCGGTGCACTACTCAATCATAATCCTTGATTACTAACCCCACCCCACCTACCGACTCCTTGAAAACCCGATAGAACATAGGAACATATGGTAGTCCTCTTCTTGGCTTCAGTCCACAAGCTCAGTGGATCATGCTATCCTTGAAACCAGATAGAGCATCGAAAAATATGGTATTCTACTAGCTATCAAATGGATCCAGTGCATGCTATTCTGTTTTGGGGTAAACTATGTAAGGCTATTACCATGGTCACATGAAGCTGAAATACGATGTACTCAATTTTTCCCGTGTTTAATAAATCATTTTGTACCTGACTAAGGTCCATTCTTTTTATCATTCTGATCCTGCTGGGCTGCACTATTTCAATTTAGTAACCTGAAAAAAGTACCACTGTTTTTATCGCCTCTGCCATGCTCTATCTCATGCAAAAGATCTTCATGATCCTATATTTGACACTGCCTATTAGTCCATTACAATTGCACATTGGCATATTTAGGAAGACTTTGTTCTGAAACTATAGTCCTAAATTTTTTCTCCAGCTTACTGGTCGGGTCGAACCCAAAAGGAGGTGGTCTGATGGTATTCATCAAGCAGTAGAAGCAAAAGAAGGCCTCAAAATCCAGGCAATCATTGACTTACCCATTGCCAATTTGTACATATGAACTAATATAAATTTGCTTTTGTTAGTCTTGTCATTGTTTGTGAAAGTGTTTGACAGTTTCTTGTATGCAATGCTAATTGCAATTCATCAGGCAGACTCAGTAATTGTGGCTCAGATTACGTATCAGTCTCTGTTTAAGCTTTATCCTAAGCTTTCCGGGATGACAGGTACTGCTAAGACAGAGGTACAATATCTACTTGACCACTTCCTGGATAGTTTCTATGTTCATATTATTTATGCTCCGCTAATATGATCATATACTGGTTCTGCAGGAAAAGGAATTTCTGAAGATGTTTAAGATGCCAGTTATTGAGGTGCCCACGAATCTGCCAAATATACGGGTGGACTTACCTATCCAAGCTTTTGCGGTAAGGCTTCTGAGAAGTGCGATCATACCCAGTATTTTCCTTTGTTTATGATGACAAAACATTTGATGTCTACTATTACGTTTTGTAGACTTTAAGGGGTAAATGGCAATATGTTCGGGAAGAGGTAGAGTCTATGTTTCAATTGGGCCGTCCTGTTTTGGTTGGAACTACCAGGTATATTTTCCTTGCAACCTAAGAAATCTGGTTTGCACTGCATTGCATATTACCAAACATAATACTACCTCTATTCCCAAAAGGAGGGCGTGACATTTTCTGTGCAAAGAACAAGGTCCAAGGCAGCCTCGTGCTTAGCAAATTTGCCGATAGTTGGACACTTTTGCCCCCGATAAATCGCTCATTCGTTTGAGAACTTGATAGCACGCCGCGAACACCTGTAATCTTCTCACGAGTCGGGCTGCAACTAGGTCTCCCCGTTGTGTTTATTAGCAGAGTCAGGCATGCAAACATCCCCACACGGGCTCGCTCCCGGGGGGGGGGGGGGGGGCCAACTCTCCTACAGATACCCACTCCTCGTGAACACATCACTCCCAGCACCCCGTCCTCTTCGATCAATCCGCGCGCGTCCATGTTGCTGGTATCACTGGATGAGGAGAAGCTGCACAGGTACGGACTAAGAGTAACTCCAATAGCTCCGTATCCTTAAAAAAAACTAACGTTTACGAGAAGTTGAGGCAAAATAAGGCCTCCAACAGCCCCCTTAAACCCGATTTTTTTACGGGATCCCGTATAATTGCGCCCAACTTCCCTCACGTTTATGGGAAGATGACCTTCCTGTATAATTTTGGCGGGCAGGAAACTGCCTGAAACTTCATGAGTGGAACGCCGGGCTGCCGCCGCTCCGCTGCACCGGAATGCTGCCGCGGCGCCGCCACACCGGATCTCCGCGGTGCCGGCCATCACCTCCGACGTCAGCGCACCACCGCCGGCTCCTATCCAGTCACTGGACCCCACCGCCTCCGCGCACATGCCCACCGGCACCACCGATTGCCGCCCTTCTCCACCGTGAACGGCCACCGTCGCCCCTCTCCTCCTCCGCCACCAGCTCGCCGTTCAGGCCACAACCACCGCGGCCAACGCCATGTCCGCTCCTTCCCGACCAGCAGCCGACGTCTCCATGTTCGGCCGACCCCGCCGCTGCCGCGCCTCCCATGTCCCGCACCGCTCCGGCCGCTGTCGCCACGCCCCCCATCGCCGTGTCACTGACATGCGGGGCCCAGCTCTGTTTAATGGGAAACAGGAAAAAAAAAGATTCTAGGGGAAGAAATTCTACAGGAACTGAGAAAAGTTGGTGTTAGACAACTTCCCCTAAATTTTACGGTCACCCCATAAAACGACTTTTACGGGAAGTTTTTTACAGGAGCTATTGGAGTTGCTCTAACAGTGGAGAGATGCCAGTAGCATAGTTGGCACTGGGAGCAGCGATGTTGAAAACAGAGGTTCCTGCTGAAGTGCCTGTGGGCCTGACGGCAAAGCGGCACGCTTTGCTTGTGTCGCTTTATGCTGACGCCATTTTTCCCAAAGTGTCCTGCGTGTCAATCATTGTGCCATCGTGTTGTCAGTCGGCCATTATCTTGACATTGTCGGCCTTTATCAAAGCTAGCAACTTTCGCTGCAAAAGTCATTGTGTAATTGTCTGCTTGGGTATGGACCGGGCCTGATCGAGGTGTCCTTTGATCAAGTAGGAGCACCATAGGGGCAGGGAGAAATAATCTTTTATCTCAGGAACTTGGGTTTATTTTTTGCTTCCTTAGTAACGGTAATGATGCTCTCGTTATGAAGTGGACACATAAAAGTACAGGTACAATCAATCGCAATAATAACCTATCTAAACTGTACTCCCTTTGTTACTAAATGTAGGGTGCATTTTAACTATCCAATCCATGCTTTGACTAACAGTTAAGCTAATAATGCATGAGGTATGTTATATAAACTTGATAACATTGGATTCGCATTAGAAAAAAAATACTTTCTTGTGATTGTGATTCTGTAGCTATCAATAAAATAGTGTACAGAATTTACGGTCAAAGTTCAAAATTGATCAGTTAACATACGGCCCTACATTTTGCAGAGGGAGTGGATAGGATACCAATCAATGAATCTTTATCATGGGGACCAAAATATTCATGAAAACATATTACTTGTCTGGGAAGAAAATCTGTCTAAATCTTCGATGGGGGCTGTCGCTATAATTACCTCGCCCGTTGGTACCATTCAATGTTCATGGGCATGGACACTTGATTTTACAGTAATTTTTGCATGTGGTATGTTTGTGGCATTTGGAATTAATGGCATATATACCCGTTGCAGTGTTGAGAGTTCAGAATACCTGTCGGATCTTCTTAAGTCTCGTAATATTCCTCACAATGTACTTAATGCAAGACCAAAGGTATGTAAACTCCTGATTTAGTTTAACTTATTCTTCCATGTTTGGAGCTAATCGAATCGTTCTCGGCAGTATGCTGCGAGAGAAGCTGAGATAATTGCACAAGCTGGAAGGAAACATGCAATTACAATTTCAACGAACATGGCAGGCAGAGGGACAGACATCATTTTAGGTGGCAACCCTAAGGTTTGTATTTAATCTCTTCTCCTTTTTTTGGTTATTTAATCTCATCTCTTGATAGCTCTCTTCGTGTATATATATGTGAAAGCAGAAAGCTAGCAGAGACTTTTCTCTCCAGGGCCTGATCAGTTCACTTTTCTGTTCTTGGTAGATGCTTGCAAAAGAAATTGTAGAAGACAATGTACTTCCATTTCTGTCGCACGACACCCCAGATGTCGAAACTGAGGGGGAGTCCACATCCCACAAGGTGATTATTTTTGTGATTTTTTAGCCGTCCTAAGACTCCAAAGGTGTTTCTCACTGTCACCTTTCGTTTTTTGGCAGGGTCTTTCCAAGATAAAACTCGGACCATCGTCACTAGCTCTGCTTGCCAAAGCTGCAATCATGGGTTAGTAATAAGTGTTGGACTATCAGTGGCTGTATGTTCTATAACCTGTAACAAGGTTTTTTATTGCGTGGCTCACTCCCCCATGTATTCTTGTAGCAAAATATGTTCACAAAAGAGAGAGCAATGAATGGTCTTTTCAGAAGGCGAAATCCACTATTATGGAGTCAATTGAAATGAGTAATACAATTGGGTTGGAAAAACTACAAGAGCGTGTGGCTGAAGTGACTGAGATGTACCCTCTTTGTGATGCAATAGCACTTGCTTATGCCACTGTCTTAAAGGATTGCGAAATTCATTGTTTTGACGAGGGTGCTGAGGTGAAGACATTAGGTGGGCTTCATGTAATAGGAACTTCTTTGCATGAGTCGCGCCGAATTGATAACCAAGTAAGACACTCTTGATGCTGCAGGGTACACTAAATAAGTTTTAGCTACCAGGAGTATCTTTGGGGGAAAATAATTTCAGTAAGCTGCTTAACGTGGGCGGGCACATAAACGTAGAATCAACTGGCATTAAATTACAAACAGAATCTATTAAGTTCTGTCTTGTTCTGTTCTGTTAATTACGTACATCTTACTGTAAATAAATTCAATTTTCATTTTATTTGTGTGCTGTTTCTATCTCTTTCATGGCTGCCAGAGTTCTTCAAAAGCATCACATGCAAACTTTGTGCTTTTGATGCAATATGTTGTCTGTTTTGTTGAATTAGTGGATTTTGTCAATTCTTTGAATAAAAACTTGCTGAGAATATAGTTCTATGTGATGAATTTGTACTGCCACAGTTGCATAAAATCTGCAAGTTTTTTTCCGCAGTTACGTGGTAGAGCTGGCAGACAAGGTGATCCTGGTTCCACACGGTTTATGGTGAGGTATGTCTGTTCCTGAACAAAAAACACTTGTGTAACACTAAACTATTGTAGCATCAGATGATCCTTTTACTTGCCAAATCTAAGTGTCTCTTAACTTTGGTCAACTAGCTTACAAGATGAAATGTTCCGGAAGTTTAATTTGGACACAGAATGGGCCGTGAGACTTATATCAAGGATAACAAATGGCGAAGACATAGCGATCGAGAGCAATGCTGTTGTAAAACAGGTCAGATTACATTTGTTGATATGCTAAACATTGATACCTTTTATTTTGGGATCACAGTGTATTATTGTCTTGTACTTTTGTTTACATGCATTACTTCTCAAAATGCAGCTTCTAGGCCTTCAAATCAATGCAGAGAAGTATTATTTTGGCATAAGGAAAAATCTTGTTGAGTTTGATGAAGTCTTGGAGGTATATAATTTCTCTCAGTCACTATACTTCTATACTGTTGTTTCATTCCCTGACCCTTATGCTAAATTCCAGCTATTTTTTTTGTTTTGTTTTTATAAAGTTTTACTGGTCACCACAGAATACCGTTGATATTAAGGCCCTTTGATTCATTTAAACCATGATGTTTGTATCTAAATGAAAAAGGTTACTGTTTTTATTGTTCTTAGTTCTTAGTGCCGCAGCTTAATTTTCATACACGTCAGGGTTTAAATACTGAATTGGTTAATGTAATTTCTCCATTTCTTGAATTCCCTTGTTCATGGAGTATCATTCATATTTGATAGGTCCAAAGAAAGCACATCTATAGCCTTAGGCAGGTGATATTATCAGGTGACTCTGAAAGCTGCAGTGAACAAATTTTCCAGTAAGTTTAGCATCCTTAATTTGAAATTTATTTAATAAAAAAATTCAAATGAGAGGTAACGAACATATTCTAAGATACAACATTATTTTAGATAATATCTTAAGAGTAGAAATAATACATTATTGCTTATGCGGATTCAGGATAACTTGTCAGAAGCATATTAAGTAGTAGATGATATGCTGATATTTAATTGTGAGTTTTTAGGAGTTCAGGATTTATTTATCATGTCTTGTGCTCCTGTGAACATGACATGCATTGATGCTCGAGCACGGCCCTGATAGGTCATAATTCTTTGCTTGCATGCTCGCTTTTGTCTCAATTAAAATCACTTTTCCTTGCTCATCAGTTCAGTTTGCGTTTCCTAGGACACCCCTTCCATCTGATGCTAAAATCTTATATTGATCTTGTTCAGAATGTTCGTCTTTTACTTTATCATTATCACTAGCCAGCTATCTATTCCTCTTTATACAAAATGATTCAGTTTTTAAACTTAAATCATTTATCTCTGAAAGTTTTTACCCCACCAATTACATGCCTTCAGTTGAAATGCTACTAGGTACATGCAAGCTGTAGTTGATGAAATTATTCTGGGAAATGTTGATCCCCAGAAGGTACTTTATCTTGCCCTGATTTTTATATATCATATTTAGAATTTCCTGTTGGCGTGCTATATGTCAGCTGTTCTGATTACATTTCATTTCAGCCACCTAAGACGTGGGATTTGGCAAAGCTTTTGGATGAGTTTGCCAGTCTAGGAGGAAATTTGCTGACAGGTAATAAGCCTAAATATATAGTGAATTCATGTTCTTATGCAGTTAACTCTTCTGACTTTGAGATAACTCTGCAGAAACATTCAAGGAGACCCAAGAGGAAGACCTACAATCATCACTTGAGCAAATACTTAGATATGGCTCTGTGGAGGTCGATAATTTTGTTCTCCCAAACATGCCAGTGCCACCTAATTCATTCAGGGGAATTCGTAAGAAAACATCTTCAGCAATGCGATGGTTTGCCATGTGTGTTGATGATACAACAAAGTAAGTTGTGATATAATCCCATATATGTTTTTCTTCAACATGGGGTTACACATTCCCCTCAGGTATTCATTGTTTCTGTATACTTCATCTATGTGATAAAAATCCAGGAAAGGGAGATATACAAACATTATCAATCTTCTTCGGAAATATTTTGGGGATTTTCTAATAGCTACCTACCTGGAAGTGCTGCAAGAGTCCCGTTATCATGATGCGTACATTAGGGGAATTGAGGTTTGCTTCTCTTACGAATATGTTTATGTGTTCTGTGTGGAGGTCAAGGTCATATTCTTTCTTGGGTACTTTGCAAGCGATGTTGCAATGTGCATAGCATTTACTCTGTTCTTTTTCTTTTTGACAACTGCATTTACTCTGTTCTTATTTCAAGTTCCCATTCATTTTATCATGTGAAATTCTGTTTGTGAAAGCATATTATTTACCAACTAGCATAAGATTATAGTTAAAAATAAAGGATCTTGATTGTGGTGTCATGGGAATGCATAATGGATGTAACTTTGGCATTACTTGACAAGTTATATGTGTTTCGTCATGACCATTTTATCTTTTTCTCAAGTCAATGCCTATTCTTATGTAATCATGCAACTCTGTTGAATTGAAGAGGGAAGCACTTCTGAAGACACTTGATATGTTATGGAAGGACCATTTAGTTAACATGAACAAGCTTAGTTCTGCGGTAAATTCAATCTTTCCCTTTAGACTCTTTGATTACCAGTTTTCTGTCATTGACTTAGATTAATAACTTTTTACTAGGTGAATGTCCGGAGCTTTGGGCACAGAAATCCTCTGGAGGAGTATAAGATTGATGGCTGTCGGTTCTTCATCTCAATGTTGAGTGCCACACGACGATTGACAGTCGAAGCCCTACTCCGTTACTGGTCATCTCCAATGGAATCTGAAGAGATATTCAACACTGCGGATCAATAGCCGAGTAACATCACATCTGATGAATCTTTTTCCTCAAGAGACTGCACACCCGGATACTTCCGATGCAAGGCCAGTGCAATCTCATATTGTTGGAACGTGTTTCCTGTCTAGATTGCTGGCTTGGTTCCTCATCAGTGGGGAAGTCTCTTAACACAGGCTTTGACTGGGATGGCAGCCAGGTGACGTTAGGCTTTCTGCTTTCCTGTGGATGGCCTTCCCCCGGAGTCTTTAGATATAGGTTACAAGACAATAGGCATTAACCACTATCTAGTACTAGTAGATTACTCCAGCAATGAGTTAACTCTGTAGAAAACGCAACTTGATATAGATGAAGTGCAGACAGGGGATGTATATTACGTAACTGGATCCAGGTGATGACGCACACATGATGTGCTCATCAGTTTTTGCCCGTGACAATCAGAGCTTCATCATATGTTACAACGCCAAGTAAAATACAGATTCCGGGTGGCTGTGTGCATCCTAGTTATGCAGAAGCCGGGTGTTACTCATAATGCTTTGTATTCACTTGATGCTACATTTTGAGTTAATAAAATCGCCCTTTATAAAAAAAGAGAGTAAAATACAGATTCGCGCACATTGTGTTGTCGTATCATACATATATTTCTGTCCAGTCTGTACTATTTTGTGAGTGAAACCTTTACCAAACTAATCAAGTAGTGACACAATAGGCCTAAGACCTCCCACTTGCTTATCATCTCTTGTCAAGTAGGAATTGCATGCACGCGGAGTATCTGGCTTGTGGACACGGAACTCTTGAGGCTGTCCTAATGGGCAGGCAGCATTTGACATTTGTCAAGTCGCTGCTTTTGATGACGATGACGAGGCAATCAAACCAAACCCATGGCAAATATTTCAACTCTCCAGATACTTTGCATGATAGAATCACTATCAACGTTAGTATATTGGCATGCGCTATTTGCGCATTGGCTACCGACTAGGGTGTTACATTCCGCATATTCCCTCTGGCATTCTATATTGCAAGTGTCGCGCGAGCAAGTATAGAGGTGGTTGTGGCACGAGTGACACTGCATGATGGTAACGCAACGTGTCACGGTATCACGTATAAGCAGCTACGCTGTCTTTTCTACTTTGGATCTTCCCGGTGTAGCTATCAGGCATGTGTTCATTTCACATAATAAAAGGTAGTATCAGAGTAGAGTATATATTTTCTTACCTTCCACGCGTTTCATTCGCGTGGGCGGCCTCTTCTCTTCCCCTTTTCCAGCATCGCTCTCAACACGCGAGATGATCTCACTCCCTCGAGAATGCGTGTGACATCATGGATGACGTGCGCGTGCGTCTACCCTGTTGCGTGCGCCTCGTCTCAGTAACGGCTGGGTGTCATTCAACTTTATTTTCGATTTTTCTTTTTTTTTTTTTTGAACACTAGAAGGGCCCCGAAGGACCCAGCAAACTATTATTAAAACAGAGGGGCGGTACATTTTACAAGAAGGTCCACTAGAGATAGAAAACTACAACAAAGCCCCTGACTTTTACAGAAAGGACCCCGCACTGAAAAAAGGAAAAGCAATCGGGTCCATATCATCTCCTTCTCGGATCGAATCCCGCCGGCGCCGGGGACGGACCACTTGGTCCGACGAGATCGCCATGGACTCAAAGCATGATGACCAAAGCCTCCAAGCAGGAGCTGAATCTGCCTCCCATCAGGCATGCAAGCCGGGAGGAATCGAGATGGCCGCCATTCGACCAGATGAGTCATCGACAGGGACGAGGAGGCAGGCCATCGACCGCTGCCACCGCCTCCGCAGGAGGAGAAGAACAGCAGGCGCCATCGCCTTTCGTCGAACGTCGATGAGGATGAGCTCCCCAATCGCCATATCCATAACCTTCCTTTCCTTTCCACTTCAATCCCATCTGCATGAGAGGTGTTGGAGGAAAGATGAAGGAAGAGCCCGACTTCCAGCGCAGGGGCACAAGGGCCAGCAGAACAGGCCAACCAGCAAGCTCCAGCAGCGAACACTCCGGCCGCCACGGCCGCAGTGAAAGTCCTGATCTGCATAACCAGGGACCGAGCGAGCTTATTAGGAGGGGGAGCAGCAGATCCGCCATGTTCTCCATACCTCCACCACGGAGGCTCTACAACAGACGACAGCTGCGGCCACCGGACAGCGCTCGCGAGCTCCGGCAGCCTTCTCCCCAAAGGCATAGCGCTAAACCAGCACAAGGCCGAACACCATAGCAACAGCAACAAGCCTACCACTAATATGTACAAGAGGATCCCGAGCACCTCTCCCTTGCCAACTCCAGCCGGCGAAGCCGACGGAAGCGGCCGGGATCGGGCTGGGCCACCTGCCTCCCCTGGTCGCCCCTCGATTCGCTTTTTCTACTGTAGCAAGAGGAGGAGTCGGGAAGAGCAGATTTTTCTTTTAGGATGGGATATTGGGATGGAATGAATGGGGTGATCCTGTCGCGTGTCATTCGTGTTGGATGGCAAGTGCCACTCATCTGTCCATCTGAATCTGACCAGCTATATCGTAGTAGCGGCTGGGTTACCTTGGCATCAGGGAATTTATTGCACCCACAATATATGTGTGGTCTGTGGTGTCGCAGCCACACAGAATGGTGAAGAATCTGCACCGCAGTGGACTTGGACCAAGACCAGCCTGATCGATCGTGTCCTGGCGCTGGGGCACACGACGACTACTGTACTACTAGTATACATATCATCAGACCCATCATCACTGGTGCTGCTGCTGTTGTTTGCAGCTGCGATAAGCCTTGCAGTCCCTTCAGCTAGGGCATCACAGAATGCCCTGTGGGTCAGCAGGGTGTCCTTCCTGCATGTACGCATGGACGTGCATGTTACTGTAGTTAACACATAGTATCATTCAAATAAATAATACGGCATATACTTATTCTCGGGCCACTCGGCCATGAATGAGTTCACTTCTATGTATGCACATAGCCCTCGATCATGTGTGCCCCACCCGCAAAAAAAAAAAAAAAAAATGGAAGAGAAAGATCTTGGTTTGAATTTTCCACGTCAACTTATCTTGTGGTCTTCGCCGAGGCTGGCGCATCAGTAGCTGCTGAACAAAGACCACGACCACATACATATGGTCAAATACTTTGACATTCTCCCGCGACTAGTAGTTTCCCCTTGCTCAACTCAACTCAACTGAACTGGGCATTTACGTTAGGCTCTGCTTTAATCCTTCTTCTCTTCTTTATTTGGAGAATGGTGTTTTATTTGAGAAATACAGTATATACATAGATGCTGACGCAAATGGATATACACTAATGGTTATAAATGCATGCACGGACATCCTACCATTCGTCCATGAATGATATTGACAAAGTCACACAGACACCTCGCTATCGACGGGAATGTCGCCTCCCACTAAAAAAATAATCCACCTTACCTTTATGAGACACACATATGTCAAACATGAAGTTTGGTCCCTGATGGGCTGGGGGTACAACCACCCTTCTAACCATCCAACCACATGTTGAAAGAGTACTCCTACTTTGTGGAAACCCTACTTAAATATCATGGTGAGTTGGAGAACTACCTCCTAGTGAGTATAGATAGAAGTACCAAGAAAACATTTCGTCCCTCCCATCACTCCCGCTAGCGGTAGGAGGGAACCCTAGCCGCCACGCCTAGATCTCTCCTCCTCGTTCGCTTCTCCTCGCCGCCGTCGGATCGTGTCATCGGGCGAAGCCTGACCAACTTGGGCGACGGCAAGGCCCATTCCCCCTTCTACGTGGAATGAGGTGGCACGGGCGGTTACTTCAGACGAGGGCACAACATTGTGTGGGGCATTGTGGTGTGACGGCGGCCACGTTTCGGTGACGGCGGTGGCAGGTGGCAACGACGCAGAGGCTGCATGACGATGGTGTGGGCCTATGGTGGCGACGACCACACAGATCTGGTGGCTGTGCTCCTTCAAGCGATGCATGTTGGCGATTGTGGCCTCCTTTCTTCCAGGTTCAAGCCAGCGACATGCGGGGCTAGACGGGTGCCGACCATGGTGCCTGTTGCATACGCGTAGGCGGTGACTCTGGCCTAGGGTCGCGCTTCGGGCATGCCAGATCTAGGCACGAGGTGGGTTGGGGATGTAGCTCCAGGTAGGTGAGGTTGGGCACGGCCCGGGTGGTGCACATGGGCTGTGAGGTGCTTCTTCGTCGAGCAACAGAAGGGAACCCTAGCCGCTGTCGTCCAACTCTCTCCTTTTCCTTCCCTTCTCGTTGCCATCGGTGCGCATCATCAGGTGAAGCCCGACCGGCGTGGGTGGCGGCGGGGCCCCTTCTCCCTTTCTACGCAGGGTGGGGTGGCGCAGTGCGGCTACTTCAGGTGGGGGCACAATGTTATGCGGGGAGCTGCGTCGCACCGGATACCGCGCTTTGGCGACGACGGTGGTAGGTGGCAGTGACACAGAGGGTTGCGAGACGATGGTGCGGGCCTGTGCTGGCGACGACTGCACTGATTTAGCGGTCGTGCTTCTTCAAGCGACACATGGTGGCGGTGGCGGCCTCACCTTTCTTCCGGGTTTAAGCCGGTGGCGGGTGGGGCTAGGTGGGTGCCGGCCATGGTGCCGGCTACATGCACATCTGTGGTGGCTTTGACCTAGGGCTGACGCTTGGGACGGGCCAGATTTGTGCCCAAGGCGGGTCGGGCTGTAGCTCTTGGTAGGTGAGTTTTGGCCTGGTCCGGGTGGTGCACAAGGGCGGTAAGGCGCCTCTCCGTCCCTCCAGTCGCTCCCTCGAGCGACAGGAGGGAACCCTAGCCGCCATCGTCTAGCTCTCTTCTCTTCCTTCCCTTCTCCTCATCTCCGTTGGAGCACGTCATCGAGCGAATCCTGGTCAGCATAGGGGGCGGCGAGGCCCCTTGCCATGGTGCTTGCTGCACGCATGACAATGACTCTGGCCTAGGGCTAGCGCTTTGGCGGGCTAGATTTGCCCAAGGTGGGTGGGATGGTAGCTCCGGGTAGGTGAGATTGGGCTCGGTACGGGTGGTGCATGAAGGCGGTGAGGTGCCTCTTCTCACGGGCGCGATGACTTCAGGAGTTTGGGCGGCAACCTGCGGTACAGGACAACGCGGTCGAGGCTGCCCGGGTGGCTGGAGGTGTCAGCTACCTGGAGGGGCCTCGTCAATATCTAGAGTTGCCAGATCTGATGGGGCGTCGGTCGCTGCTCTCTTCGATGGTGCTTGCCGATAGTTTGTCAGCGACGCAAACCCTGTCGCAATGTAGTGGTGGGGTGCTGCCCCTCTGTCCAGGTCTAGATCTTCCCACGCGTGGACTGATGCCCCTTCACCGGGCGGCCGTGTCGGTGATTTTGGCCTCCATCCGGTCTCATGTCGTGGTGGGGACTCAGAGGTTGGGTGGGAAGTGCTTGCTTCCCTTCTTGGTAGGTGGCGTTAGCGTGTTTTGGCGGTGAGTGGTGCGGCTTAGGATGCCAGGATGGCGGCCTCGGATGGCGGGCTACCTGGCAGCTCTCTGGCAGGCTCCATGGTAGTAGTGGTGGCTTTGCCTCTTGGTCGTGTGCGCGGCAAGGGGCCAAGCGACGGGTGGCTCTGGCTCGTTCTCTTTCGCCTGAAATGGCGACACTCAAATCTGATTCGGATGTGCTGGACTTCGTCGCATCGGTGACGAAGGTGCTTTGGCGTTGGCACCGACGACGCCCATGCATGGGTGCCGCTTCGAGGATGTCGTCGTGGATCTTCCGAGCTATGGGTGAAAATCCTTGTCGGTCAGACTCGACAGAGGTGATGCTTCACGTCGTTACCCTCTTCGGGTGCTGTTGTGGAGCTCAGGGGCTGTCGGTTGGCTCGTGACTGTTTATTCAATTTTTCCCCTATGTGCTTGTTTGGTGGCGTCTTTGTCTCGTTTTAATGGCTCCATTCATCTTTTCCGGTGCGATTTCTATTGTTCGATGTTCTTGATTCATTTTTTAGGGCTTCCTTACTACTACTATGTTTCGTCCGGCCGTGAACTTTGATTGCTGCTTTTATATATAAAGCATGACAAAAGCCTAGTTTGAGAGTATAGATAGAAGTAGTGGATTATGATCCCACCCACCGTTGGTTCATATTCTTGTGCTCAATTACCCCCACTATTCAAAACACCAATCTAAGGAAAGATCTTCGGACTCACACTTGAAATGATAAGGTTATGCCCACGCTCTTGATGACGATGGTGCAGTCACATGATGGAAGCAATTTTTCATATATATCCACACCTGAAAAAGGGGCAAGAAACAACAAAAACAGACAGAGGAATACAATACGAGACAGGGAAGTTGTTAGTAGCCAGGTCCACAGATTAAATAGCATTTGATGCAGCAACTGTCAGCTATGCCTGTGTCCTCTCGACTCTTTAATTAGACCGCTACTCGCCTGGTACATCAACCAGTGTCATCTAGAAGGTAGAATGATTTGTACTAGTACTTTTGAACCGAACTAAACAAACAATTAAAGAAACTGATTTAATCAAATGAAAATTTGCAAATGCTCCCGATATAAGCAAAAAATTGCTACTGGTTGCTCTTGATTTGTACTTCCTTAGTCAATGAACAATGGACATCGGGTGCCTACCTTGAAATAGTAAAATGGAGTGACGAAACAGCAACGTGTTGCTGAATTTGTTCTACCCCGTATTAGTAAACTACCGGTAGATGGTCGCGTAACGCGTATGATCATTGCGTCACTCTACGCTGGAGACCTTGCGCATACCGATCAGTTATTTAAAAGACACCGAATATATACATTATTAAGCATGTGAGCCCACACCAGGAGCTAGCTTAATTAGCCACGTATTATAGTGACCTGCTAACCTTTCCTTAGTGACCTACCTAGGCTACAACGCAGTCCTTGTCATTCCGTCAGAAGAGTGCATGTGGTGATATGACCACACATTGAATAGTAATATGCCTTCACAACTGCCAACTGCCCAATTGTATGGGTTTCACCGAAAGATCCGGTATAGACTTGGGACTCCTCTTCATCGTTAGAGCATCTACAACCGAGCACCTCAAACCCTCCTCAAATGGCCGGGCAGGCCGCCCGGTCAATGTCCGGTCACGTTTTTTTATCTAGACGGACGCCTCAAACGGACCTCAAACGCCCGGGCTGACCGACACCCCTCATATCCAGCCCAAATATAGGGCGGATATGGGTGGCCCGAGCGCGTCCGCCTGACAAGCCCGGCTCACCACCGACCCCACGGATGTCCCACAAAAATCCCTATCGGGCTCATCACTCCGAAACCCTAGCTCACTCACTCTCCTCTCTCGCTCTGTCCTCTCCTCTCCCCGCACCGATTTTGATCCAATCCGGCGCAATGTCGAGCTCCGGCAGCCGCTCCGACGACGAGCTGAATCCGGACTATGACCTTGCCCTCCGCGTCGCCTTGGAGCGGTCCAAGGTGAAGACCTGGGGCAGCTCCGGATCCGCAGCCTCGCCGCAGCTCGGACGCCGGCGCTGGCCCCTCCCTGCCCGGGGGCAGCTCCGACATGCGGCCTGCGCAATCCGCGCCTCCCCTGCGCCGTCCCCCATCCCCTGGCCCCACAGGCTGCTGCTTCCCCTCGTGGGAAGCGGTGGGTGCTTGTGCCCGCCACGCCAGCCCGGACGCGCACGCCGGAGTCAGAGGCGCGCGCCGCCCGCCATGAGAGGCAGCGGGCAAGGGAGAGGGACACAACGGAGAGCTTTGTCCGCCGCCGCCGTGGGTTACCAGCGGAGCCTGACGAGGACGAGCGGCTCCTCGCGTGGGTCTACCGCCGGTCGCTTACGACGACGGAGACGGACGCTCGGCGGCTCCGCCGGAAGAACGCGAAGGCTCTCCGACTTGCCATCGAGCAGTCCGAGCGGGAGGCGAAGGAGAAGGCGATGGAGGCGGCTCGGCTGGTCAAGCTCAGGCGCCAGCAGGACCGGGCCGTCCAGCGCCTCAAGGGCCTTTTCATCGTCTCCTCCTCCTCGTCCGATGACCACGGCTCCTTGTCCGACGAATCGGACGATCCTCCACCAGCCGCTGACGGCTACAGCTATGCCGACGACCAGAAGGGGAAATGGCTGATACGTCTCCAACGTATCTATAATTTATGAAGTATTCATGTTATTATATTATCTGTTTTGGATGTTTATGGGCTTTACTAAACACTTTTATATTATTTTTGGGACTAACCTATTAACCGGAGGCCCATCCCAAATTGTTGTTTTCTTGCCTATTTCAGTGTTTCGAAGAAAAGGAATATCAAACGGAGTCCAAACGGAATGAAACCTTCGGGAGAGTTATTTTTGGAACGGAAGCAATCCAGGAGACTTGGAGTAGACGTCAGGGAAGCTTCGACGAAGCCACGAGGCAGGGAGGCGCGCCCTACCCCCTGGGCGCGCCCCCACCCTCGTGGCTCCCCTGACCGACTTCTTTCGCCTATATATGTCCATATACCCTAAAACATCGAGGAGCACAATAGATCGGGAGTTCCGCCGCCGCAAGCCTCTGCAGCCACCAAAAACCAATCGGGACCCTATTCCGGCACCCTGCCGGAGGGGGGATCCCTCACCGGTGGCCATCTTCATCATCCCGGCGCTCTCCATGACGAGGAGGGAGTAGTTCACCCTCGGGGCTGAGGGTATGTACCAGTAGCTATGCGTTTGATCTCTCTCTCTCTCGTGTTCTTGAGATGGTACGATCTTGATGTACCGCGAGCTTTGCTATTATAGTTGGATCTTATGATGTTTCTCCCCCTCTACTCTCTTGTAATGGATTGAGTTTTCCCTTTGAAGTTATATTATCGGATTGAGTCTTTAAGGATTTGAGAACACTCGATGTATGTCTTGCATGTGCTTATCTGTGGTGACAATGGGATATTCACGTGATCTACTTGATGTATGTTTTGGTGATCAACTTGCGGGTTCCGTTTGTGAACATGGCACACGTTTTCGTCTTGACTCTCCGGTAGAAACTTTGGGGCACTCTTTGAAGTTCTATGTGTTGGTTGAATAGATGAATCTGAGATTGTGTGATGCATATCGTATAATCATACCCATGGATACTTGAGGTGACATTGGAGTATCTAGGTGACATTAGGGTTTTGGTTGATATGTGTCTTAAGGTGTTATTCTAGTACGAACTCTTGAATAGATCGATCCGAAAGAATAACTTTGAGGTGGTTTCATACCCTACAATAATCTCTTCGTTTGTTCTCCGCTATTAGTGACTTTGGAGTGACTCTTTGTTGCATGTTGAGGGATAGTTATATGATCCAATTATGTTATTATTGTTGAGAGAATTTGCACTAGTGAAAGTATGAACCCTAGGCCTTGTTTCCTAGCGTTGCAATACCGTTTACGCTCACTTTTATCATTAGTTACCTTGCTGTTTTTATAATTTCAGATTACAAATACTCATATCTATCATCCATATTGCACTTGTATCACCATCTCTTCGCCGAACTAGTGCACCTATACAATTTATCGTTGTATTGGGTGTGTTGGGGACACAAGAGACTCTTTGCTATTTGGTTGCAGGGTTGTTTGAGAGAGACGATCTTCATCCTACACCTCCCACGGATTGATAAACCTTAGGTCATCCACTTGAGGGAAATTTGCTACTGTCCTACAAACCTCTGCACTTGGAGGCCCAACAACGTCTACAAGGAGAAGGTTGCGTAGTAGACATCAAGCTCTTTTCTGGCGCCGTTGCTGGAGAGGTGAGTGCTTGAAGTATATCTTTAGATCTTGCAATCGAATCTTTTTGTTTCTTGTTTTATCACTAGTTTAGTATATAAAAGAAAACTACAAAAAAAATGGAATTGAGGGTGCCTCATATGCTTCATCTTTTTAATATCTTTCATGAGAATAAGGATTCTGATAAATGTGCTCAATTGCTAGAGGAAGAATGCATTAGAATGTTTGGCACTAAATATTTGAATGATGAGCATGATTGCAATGTTGTTAGTATGAACTCTTTGAATATTCCTAGTACTAATGATGATTGCACTAGTCATGATGAAAATATCTCTTATAAGCATGTCAATTTTTGTGGAGTGCATAGAGCTTGCAAGTACACACCAAATAGGGAAGATAGATTTTGCAAGAGGCATAAGTATTTAGAAACTAAATGGTTGCAAGAAAGGCTAGATGTTTGTGCTGAAAGATTCAATATTTATCGCCATCCTTGTGAACTTTGCAATGAACATGGTCATTTAAAGCTTCAATGCTATTTGTTTCATGATCAAATCGTGTCCAAAAATTGTGATAACTTGATTACCCTTGAGCATCATAAAGAACTTAGTCTTCTTTTAGGGTATGAAGAAATGAAACGTATAACTGAGGGTATTCCAAAATTTAATCTTGATAGATTTCTTGATTTTGATCTAGAAGAAATTTTTATGTATTGTGCGGTGAATTGCATTGAAAATCCTTATATTGCCAATTACATAAAGAAAAGAAAGCAAATAGAAGATGAAGAGAATACTAATTAAAGGGAAGAGACTTCCCAATATCCTCCTAATTTCTTATGATGAATCAGGTAACGAGGAGGAGCTTTCTATTCAACCAATCTCATTAATAAGGAGCTCAAAAAAGAGGGTTAAACCCACACATGATGTGAAGAAGAAAAAGAAAAGACGAAGAAGCAAAGGTAAAAAGGTATCCCTCCCAAATGATGTTGCTCCTATTACTCATTGTGATGATGATAATTGCTATACTATTGGTGCTATCCATACTATTAATGATGAGAGTGATTATGCTTATGATACGAAAAGGACCAAGCTTGGGGATGCTATGTTTGATGAGAATGACATGTTTGAGAATATATTTGCTACAATTAATGTTTGTCCCAAGCTTGGCGATGCTATGCTTAATGAAGATGATATTTTTAGCCTCCCAAGTTTTGATGAGCAGATTTATTATGATGATAGCATGCCTCCTATTTATGATAATTATTGTGATGACACTTATGCTATAAAGAGTAGTGATGATTATATTTATAAAACTTGTCATGATTATGATTATCCTTTTTCTGAACACTACTCTTTTAACGTGGAAACAATTTATAGTATCCGAGTCTATTATGATACTCCCACTATTCCGAAAGAGAAGAATTTTGCTTATGTGGAGAGTAATAAAATTTCCATGCAAGTAGATCATGAAAAGAATGCTTTATGTGATAGTTATATTATTGAATTCATTCATGATGCTACTGAGAATTATTATGAGGGAGGAGCATATGCTTGTAGGAGTTGCAATAATATCAAGTTTCCTCTCTATGTGCTTAAAGTTTTAAAGTTATGCTTGTTTTGCCATCCTATGCTAGTTGATTATTGTTCCCATAAGTTGTTTGCTCACAAAATCCCTATGCATAGGAAGTGGGTTAGACTTAAATGTGCTAGTCATATTCTTCATGATGCTCCCGCTATATTTCAATTCTTATCTTTTATGTGAGCATCATTGAAATCATCATGCCTAGCTAGAAAGGCATTAAAGAAAAGCGCTTGTTGGGAGACAACCCAATATTTACCCCTACTGTTTTGGTGTGTTCACATGATTAAGCTACTGTAGTAATCATGTTTTATAGCTTTTGTTTCAATAAAGTGCCAAGTAGAACCTTTGGGAAGACCTGGGTGAAGTCCTTATGATCATGCTATAAAAAACAGAAACTTTAGCGCTCACGAGATTTGCTGTAATTTTTTACTGGAGAGTGAAATTAGGTTGATTCTTTTTGAAGATGATTAATAGATAAATTCCTCACGTCCAAAAATTTATTTCAGAATTTTTGGAGTTACAGAAGTATACGTTTGATACAGATTACTACAGACTATTCTGTTTTTGACAGATTCTGTTTTCTATGTGTTGTTTGCTTATTTTGATGAATCTATGAGTAGTATCGGAGGGTATGAACCATAGAGAAGTTGGAATACAGTAGATATTACACCAATATGAATTTAGAATGAGTTCATAACAGTACCTAAGTGGTGATTTATTTTCTTATACTAACGGAGCTTACGAGTTTTCTGTTGAGTTTTGTGTTGTGAAGTTTTCAAGTTTTGGGTAAAGATTCGATGGACTATGGAATAAAGAGTGGCAAGAGTCTAATCTTGGGGATGCCCAAGTCACCCCAAGGTAATATTCAAGGACAACCAAGAGCCTAAGCTTGGGGATGCCCCGGATGGCATCCCCTCTTTCGTCTTCGTTCATCGGTAACTTTACTTGGAGCTATATTTTTATTCACCACACGATATGTGTTTTGCTTGGAGCGTCATTTTCTTTTGTTAGTATTTGCTTGCTGTTATTTGGAATAATGTTTTGCATCTCTATTTTCAATAAAAATGTCAAGGATAGCCTTTACCATGCTTATTTTGCAAGTATACATGTTGCTGTTTCAAAACAGAAAGTTTATCGCTGTTGCAAAAATTCCCTAGAAAAGCCAGAATATGATAAAATGTTGAAACTTTTTGCATAATAAGATCTGATAAATTTTCTACAGTGTGGTAGAATTTCATAATGTTTGGAGTTAGGGAAGTATGATGAATCTTGCATTCTTTACAGACTGTACTGTTTTGGCAGATTGCTGTTATGTTTGCATATGTTTGCTTGTTTAATGATTCTATTTGAGGATAGGAGTATTAAACATGCAGAGGCATTTAGTATGCAATGTTGAATAATAATTTAAGTGATTTGTTACAGTAGAAAATGATAAGGTTTTTGCATTGGTTTATACTAACTTATCTCACGAGTTCTTGTTGAGTTTGGTGTGGATGAAGCTTTCGAGATTTAGGAAACCGTGATATGAGAGGAATTAAGGAGACACAAAAGCTCAAGCTTGGGGATGCCCAAGGCATCCCAATATAATATTTCAATAAGTCTCAAGCATCTAAGCTTGGGGATGCCCCGGTAGGCATCCCACCTTTCTTCTCCAACAATTATCGGTTAGTATCGGTTGAGCCTAAGTTTTTGCTTCTTCACATGATGAGTGCTATCCTTGAAATGTCATTTTTTTTTGCTTGCTGTTTGAATAATATCTCAAGATCTGAAATTCTCAAATGAGAGAGAGTCTTCACAAAGCTACATAATTATTTAACTACTCATTGATCTTCACTTATATCTTTTTGGAGTAGTTTGTCATTTACTCGTGTGCTTCACTTATATCCTATGAGTAAATAGTTGAATGAGTTGAATACCATAAATCTGAAATTATATATGTTTCATATGCTTATCCCATGGGGAGTAATGACTTCACATATAAGAAGTAGAGGCGGTAAATTTATTGAAGGTTAGCAAACATTGTATTGGTCACTTGAACAATTCATGAAAGAATATTGAAGGAAGAGAGATTTCACATATAAATATACTATCTTGGACATCTTTTATGATTGTGAGCACTCATTAAAATATGACATGCTAAACGTTGATGTTGGACAAGGAAGACAACGTAATGGGTTATGTTTTCTTATATCCAAAATAAAGTATATTGTCATGGATCATCCAACATGGTGAGCTTGCCTTTCTCCCTCATGCTAGCCAATTCTTTGCACCAAGTAGAGATACTACTTGTGCTTCCAAATACCCTTAAACCCAGTTTTGCCATGAGAGTCCACCATATCTACCTATGGATTGAGTAAGATCCTTCAAGTAAGTTGTCATTGTTGCATGCAATAAAAATTGCTCTTTAAATATGTATGATTTATTAGTGTGGAGAAAATAAGCTTTATACGATCTTGTGATGTGGAAGAAATAAAAGCGACGGACTGCATAATAAAGGTCCATATCACAAGTGGCAATATAAAGTGACGTTCTTTCGCATTAAGATTTTGTGCATCCAACCATAAAAGCACGTGACAACCTCTGCTTCCCTCTGCGAAGGGCCTATCTTTTATTCTTGTCTTATGCCTTATGCAAGAGTCATGGTGATCTTCACCTTTCCTTTTTGCATTTTATCCTTTGGCAAGCACATTGTGTTGGAAAGATCCTGATATATATATCCAATTGGATGTAAGTCATCATGAACTATTATTGTTGACATTACCCTTGAGGTAAAAGGTTGGGAGGCGAAACTATAAGCCCCTATCTTTCTCTGTGTCCGATTAAAACTCCATACCCATAAGTATCGCGTGAGTGTTAGCAATCATGGAAGACTATATGATAGTTGAGTATGTGGGATTTGCTAAATCAAACTCTTACATAGACCCTTCCTGAAAATAAGATGAATTGCAATTGTTTGATGACTGAAAACATAGTTTGTTAGTTTTCAAGAAAGTTTATGGTCTATGCTTTAACATGTGAATAGCTTGTTACTTGATCATGAAAAGTTTTATGAGTTGAGCTACTGTTATGACATATAATGATGCTAGAAAAGGTGGTTGAAATTATCATTGATCAAACTTGTGCACCTGCCAGCATTCACACTTCATAAATTATTTCTTTTATCATTTACCTACTCGAGGACGAGCAGGAATTAAGCTTGGGGATGCTGATACGTGTCCAACGTATCTATAATTTATGAAGTATTCATGCTATTATATTATCTATTTTGGATGTTTATGGGCTTTACTAAACACTTTTATATTATTTTTGGGACTAACCTATTAACCGGAGGCCCAGCCCAAATTGCTGTTTTCTTGCCTATTTTAGTGTTTCGAAGAAATGGAATATCAAACGGAGTCCAAACGGAATGAAACCTTCGGGAGAGTTATTTTTGGAACGGAAGCAATCCAGGAGACTTGAAGTAGACGCCAGGGAAGCTTCGAGGAAGCCACGAGGTAGGGAGGCGCGCCCTACCCCCCTGGGCGTGCCCCCACCCTCGTGGGCCCCTCGTGGCTCCCCTGACCGACTTCTTTCGCCTATATATGTCCATATACCCTAAAAACATCGAGGAGCACAATAGATCGGGAGTTCCACCGCCGCAAGCCTCTGTAGCCACCAAAAACCAATCGGGACCCTATTCCGGCACCCTGCCGGAAGGGGGATCCCTCACCGGTGGCCATCTTCATCATCCCGGCGCTCTCCATGATGAGGAGGGAGTAGTTCACCCTCTGGGCTGAGGGTATGTACCAGTAGCTATGTGTTTGATCTCTCTCTCTCTCTCGTGTTCTTGAGATGGTACGATCTTGATGTACCGCGAGCTTTGCTATTATAGTTGGATCTTATGATGTTTCTCCCCCTCTACTCTCTTGTAATGGATTGAGTTTTCCCTTTGAAGTTATATTATCGGATTGAGTCTTTAAGGATTTGAGAACACTCGATGTATGTCTTGCATGTGCTTATCTGTGGTGACAATGGGATATTCACGTGATCTACTTGATGTATGTTTTGGTGATCAACTTGCGGGTTCCGTTTGTGAACATGGCACACGTTTTCGTCTTGACTCTCCGGTAGAAACTTTGGGGCACTCTTTGAAGTTCTATGTGTTGGTTGAATAGATGAATCTGAGATTGTGTGATGCATATCGTATAATCATACCCACGGATACTTGAGGTGACATTGGAGTATCTAGGTGACATTAGGGTTTTGGTTGATATGTGTCTTAAGGTGTTATTCTAGTACGAACTCTTGAATAGATCGATCCGAAAGAATAACTTTGAGGTGGTTTCGTACCCTACAATAATCTCTTCGTTTGTTCTCCGCTATTAGTGACTTTGGAGTGACTCTTTGTTGCATGTTGAGGGATAGTTATATAATCCAATTATGTTATTATTGTTGAGAGAACTTGCACTAGTAAAAGTATGAACCCTAGGCCTTGTTTCCTAGCATTGCAATACCATTTACGCTCACTTTTATCATTAGTTACCTTGCTGTTTTTATAATTTCAGATTACAAATACTCATATCTATCATCCATATTGCACTTGTATCACCATCTCTTCGCCGAACTAGCGCACCTATACAATTTACCGTTGTATTGGGTGTGTTGGGGACACAAGAGACTCTTTGCTATTTGGTTGCAGGGTTGTTTGAGAGAGACCATCTTCATCCTACACCTCCCACAGATTGATAAACCTTAGGTCATCCACTTGAGGGAAATTTGCTACTGTCCTACAAACCTCTGCACTTGGAGGCCCAACAACGTCTACAAGGAGAAGGTTGCGTAGTAGACATCAAGGGCCGGCCCAAAAGTGGAAGTTCAATTTCATTTCAAGTTTTAGATGTAGTATAAAGTTGTTCATCGTTTATGTGAACTTTGGTGGACCTTTGAACAGCCATTCATGATCTTTTGGTTAACTATTATGCTATCCTATGTCTGATTCTATGTCCGGTCAGCTGATCTACGTAGTTTGATCGACATTGCATGATTTAGTGTGGATATAGGGGGTTTGGATATGAGATAAATGGATGTGGATGACACGATTTGAGGAGTGCCTGGTTAGTGTCCGCGGACGCGCCCTAAGGATCAGGGGCCCAGCTAACGCGTGAAACACTCCGCCTGGGGAGTACGGTCGTAAGACCGAAACTCAAAGGAATTGATGGGGGCCTGCACTAGTACTTAAGTTAACGCCCCAGCCCTTATCCCGCGATGAGAAGGTAGATGCGGTAAGCCAACTCCTATCCTTCTTGCGGAAAGGGCATTCAATGCCATCTTCATTCCCTTCCTTGCTTTGAGGAGCAGGTCGAATAGTCAAAGAAGGGGATGGCAAATTCTAGGAATAGAGTAGCATTCTCAAGCACTACCCTCCATTTTTTCGGAACTGTTTCCGCCTTCCTCTCGAACTAAGCTATTTCTCTGAAATATACAGTTTCACATCATTACAGGAAATCCTATACATGTGTATTACCACCCGGTATGGAGCCATCGTCGTCTTCGGCGTAGCGTGAAGACCTTCCCACGGTCTTCGAGTCATTCTTGACTGGCTAGCAAGCACCAGTGGAATTTAACCGCCTTGTGGTCGGGACACCGCCTTCTTCTCTAGAATCACGCAAGTGGTACCGCTCCCCACGGTAAGGAGAAAGACCTTAAGGCATAAACGTAGAGCCTGAGTCCACAAGATAGTATTTTCTCGGTGACGATAGTGGCCATTTTCCGGTTCAGTGGTTGTATCCAGAAAGATTCTAGAGTCATTTGCCGTACCCTCTCAACCAACCATCACATATGTGAAACTCATGTGAAAATAAAAAGCACACAAACTCTTCTGTGTTGGTGAAACTCGTTTTCCACGATAACGTATTTGGTTTGTTGTTGGAACTCGGGCAGAAATGTGTGTCCCGGCTCCAACGCTATTCTAGACATGCAAAAAATATAATAATAGATGAATTAGAAAACTCAACTGTTCTTTGTGATTCGGTACCGCTTGAACTAACTGGCCCAATTATTGGTAGGTACTTATTAGGGGGAGGGCCAACCACCGAATGAACAACGATCTCCCAGTCCCACTTGATTCCTGGGGAATTTAGGGAACCCTGCGGACTTGACTCTTTTAAGAGGAATAAATTTGAAGTGAAATATCTAGAATATGCTTTACACTCCATTTTCACACAGGTATGCCCCCCTACCTTTCTGTAGATTGATGCACTAATAAGACTCCAAATCCTTGGTTTGGGGGGGGGGGGGGGGGGGGGGGGGGGGGGGGGGGGGGGGGGGGGGGGGGGGGGGGGGGGGGGGGGGGGGGGGGGGGGGGGGGGGGGGGGGGGGGGGGGGGGGGGGGGGGGGGGGGGGGGGGGGGGGGGGGGGGGGGGGGGGGGGGGGGGGGGGGGGGGGGGGGGGGGGGGGGGGGGGGGGGGGGGGGGGGGGGGGGGGGGGGGGGGGGGGGGGGGGGGGGGGGGGGGGGGGGGGGGGGGGGGGGGGGGGGGGGGGGGGGGGGGGGGGGGGGGGGGGGGGGGGGGGGGGGGGGGGGGGGGGGGGGGGGGGGGGGGGGGGGGGGGGGGGGCTACTAGACATGGAAGGAGTAAACCTAAAATATGCTTTCTTCCCTTATGTTGAATCGACTTCCTTGTCTCTTTCTAGAAAGTCAGCAGCTGGCCCAAGGTGACCAACTGGGAAATGAAAAAAACAATTGGTTCAATCGAGTACTTATAAGCCAAACGGAGTTCTCTCTCATATTGTTATGTTTACCTGGAATGCCATAAGCCTGCTCTCAAGGAACAACTCGAATCACTGCTGACGCGGGACTTGCTTTCGCACGGGGAGTTGGATAAATTACACTCTTGTGGGTATGGCAATAGATAGCAATAGCAACGGATTGATTATGATTATGATTAAGTAGACTGACTGTTGGATGAGCTCCAAAAGGTGGTGAGCCTGATGAGTCAACCAAAGGGAGTGGGCCCTTTAAACCCCTAGGGCGTAAGCATTTCTGCTTATCCAAAATAAGAGGTCAAGTCAATCTTGAATGCGGTTAGTACCTATTAGTATTAGATACAGAATCCTATTTGCTTTGAGCGCCCCATCCTACATTCTCTCTATCTATAGATGGAGAAAGACATGCTCGATATGAATTGGGACAAAGAAGAAAGTCAAAAGCAGGAGGTAGGTCCGTTGTTTCAAGTTGAGTAGTGAGTGGTTCCTTGAGGGGAGTCGGCAGAAACCTTTACTCATTTGATTTCCTCCCAAAAGAAGGAGGGGTTTTCCTGTGGTAGGCGCCAAGAAAGATACCATGAAATTAGGCACCAGGTACTATCCATCACACTTAGAGTTGGTATTTATTGTTTGATTCGAATCCCTGCTTACCAAACAGTTGTCATAACAGATTTGAATGACGATATCCAATTATGAAATGGCTAGAGGAGACACAGAGATAAGACAGAACTGATGGTAAGGTAAATCAAAGGTTTTCATTTACCTTATCATCGTCGTAACTTTCTTATCTATTTGTGTATGTTATTAGAAAGGGAAATTCGATACAACCAAGGCACAAAACCTTCTGTCTTTCCTATGAAAACAACTTCCGCCTGGATAGAATAGTTAGCCAACATGAATTGCTGCTTATTGTCCTTCCTACCCATAAGTTAGAGCAAGGCTGAAGTAGAGCATAGAGGTTAGAAGTAGGATCTGGTAATTGGTTCTGCTCAACAGATGCAACAGAAGAGGTGTTTTTGGGGTGAGTCCCTGCCAAGCGGCTTTTGATGACGGCGTCGTCAACGTACACTTCTGCATTACGACCCAACTGAGACCTAAGGATGAGGCTCATTAGGCGCTTAAATGTGGCACCGGCATTTATCAAACCGAAGAGCATCCGCTTGTAGCAGAAGGAAGGGGCGATAAAACTAGTTTTTTCTTTGTCTTCCTCAACCATATATATAGACTTGCTGATACCCAGAGTAGGCGTCGAGGAAGCTCAACATCTCGCACCCTGCGGTGGAGTCGACCAGTTTAGTCCTTGTACTTCGGTGGAACCAAATTCCAGTATATGGATAGCAAACCTTTTCTGCTTTGGGTCTTAAGTGAATGAAAGGGTGGGTTAAAAAACCATGGCCAGCCCCCCTCAAGAAATCTCGCCCATAGGTTACTGATGGGATGCTAGCTACCGGTATACAGGAAAAATGTGGTGCAGAGCACGGACAAGATGTGCTAACACATATCCCTTATATTTATTGGTTCTACAGAAGATGTATGATAAAGAGCTGGCATTAAGTCACGCAACGCGCTCATGCTTTATAAGAGGAAAGACTCTCGCCAGTATAGATTGAACGTACGACGCTTGCTTACAAGACTGCTACTGAAAAAGGCTACCTCTTAAAACTGCTGAATGCCCTATTCCATCTATCTTTCCCTGAAAAAGCGTATACTTTTGTTCTATAAGAAAATAAAGCATACTTCTTTTGCGGATCAAGCAGTCTTTTACCTTGGTGGGTAGCGGAGAATCAAATCAATATCGGAGTATTGCTCTAGCTGCTGCTGAATTAACCTAGATTCAATCGCGACTCTCTGAACTAGGTTGTACTTCGTCTTCCCCTCTGGACCTCAGAAATGGGAAAAAGTTACCGATGCGTAATTGAAGATTCGGTGAAAACTAGTCGACCTTTCATCACAAATTGAAGCAGAGGCTGTTAGTTGAAAATCCATTTGCAGATCCTGTTGTTGAGGTAGAACCAGCTTCACCAATAGCATAGACTCTATCAGTCGAAGAGATCAGCAGGTACGAGGATAACAGAGACAGAGATAAAGGCTTCGTCAGCAGAGACGAGAGCGGGGCCCTTTTGAAAATCAGAAATAAAAGGGGCGGTCAACGAATTGACCAGGTGTAAGCAGAGGGAACTGGAGCAGAGCAATATGTAGCATACTTTTCCGTTCGAGACCTGTATCTAGACCCTTGTGATCGATAGCTGGACCCATGCTGACGGCACCAAAATCCTGCCCCTCCCGCAGAACTAGTACCACCAATAGATAGGCCTGTCCCTTCTTGGGGAACCCTGTAAGTATCTTCTTGTACGGACTGAAGCAAGACAAACTACTCGCGGGACCAACTTAAGATCTCTTTCTTTAGTTTTCTGCTTTATTCCTTTCTTAGAAAAAAGTAGCTTCCCTTATTAGTAGCGCTAGTATCTTTTCATAATGATGACTTTTTTCCAGAGCTTCCTAGATTTTGAGAAGCTGAGGCATTGCCGGTTGGGGGGAAAATTGATCGAAACTAATAGCAACTAGTCAGGATTAGGGACAAAGCTCAGCTAGTATACGTAGTGTGTTCAAGGCGCATTTCCTCCAACAACTAGACTAAAGAAAATAAGGGCGGAAGGATTTACTTAAACGTTGTTCCATGAGTGGCTTCTAAATGAGTGGTTGATGATTCACTTTCGGATTATTACCCGCTAGCTATTGAAGCGGCAGTGTGACGTCGGTCCACTGCGGAATGGGTGCCACCTAACTATGATTCGGTGAAGGTTACCTACACCATGTAGACCGGAGGATTACACAGAATCCAATTGGCGAGTTTCAGACAGCTAGGCGGGCACGTCCGCGGGGGTTTGAGGGGCCGGATTTGCTAAGTCCGGCTGTAGATGCTCTTAGAACTGTATCCTCTTGGCATCTCGAATGCTGACCCCAAATTTCTCTATATATGTTCGTTTTTATGTCTGGACATGGTCTATGGACATGATGCAGGGGGAGCCATCCAATGCTAATCACAAACTATTCGGTTAGTGGGGACAATGCATGTGGTGAAATATTTGTAATTTAGTGTCCGGTTGGGAGGAGAGAGAGAGGAGAGGGGATCATGCATGTGCGATTGGGAGGAGAGAGAGAAGTGGGGGAGCATGCATGTGATTGGTAAAGTGCATGTCCGGACTCCGACAAAGCCCCCACATTTGTCTCTTGGATACCGGAATCTGTACGTCCGGACTGCTAAGCGGACATATACATGTCCCCATTGGATGACAAAAGTGGTCCGGACACTGTGGTCCGGACATATAGTTTAGGTTTGAGAGCCCGCCTTGGATATGCCTGTTGGTGTCATGGATTAGGGGGTACTTGCCACGTCGGGCCGCCAATGATGGGGCGAGGACCCATTGAAGATTCTTGACATGGCCGTATTAGCCCCGGCCCTCGGCGCGATCAAGACGAAGATCGCATGAAGAGTACTTGGCATTCACTTCAAGCATGCTTAAACCGGCATGCATAGCTCTAAGATTGTAACCACCCATTTGTTAACCCTAGATACCCCCGGTGCCTATATAAGCCGTGGGGTTTAGTCTGTAGAGGCTTAGATGCAGGCACGCTTCCAAGGTTTAGAGCTTAGACAAACTCATACGATCTCGAGGTAGATCAATCTGTACTTTGTACCCCATCACAATCAATATATAAGAAGCATGACGTAATGTTTTACCTCATCAAGAGGACCCGAATATGGGTAAAACATCGTGTCCCTACTCCCTACTCTCCCTGTTACCATCTAGCTCTGACCATCACACTTGGGACCCCCTACCCGAGATCTGCCAGTTTTAGCACCAACATTGGTGTCCCATGCAGGTCCCGCCAGGTGATCGTCCGAGCTTGATGGTGGAACTACGGATCGACGATGACATCGGCTATGGGGACATCTTCGTCCCCGGCCAGCTCTATGTCTTCGGCAGCATCATGTTGCGTGCCGACACGATTGGCCATCTAGGCCAGATAGAGGATTCTCCTCTAGACCAAGCCATCTGGCTCGGCAATCCTGAAAATGCCACGGATCACCGCGACAAGCTCACCTCTCCAGGCTAGATCTCAGACCGGCCCAAGAATACCGTCGCCTACGCCCCAAATTCAATCTCAAAGCAAGCCCTCAGTATAACTACTCTCACGGATCTAGGTTCAAGCTTGGATCCGAGCACTTCCTCACTGGCCCAGGTGTTGAGCCTGCCTGATTGGAACCCCGAGGTAACATCCTGCGGCGCCCAGGCACAGGTCTGGCTCGGTGTCACCTGCCGTTGAAAGATGGGTGAAGTTGATCTTCTTGCTTTCAACAAGATGCTAGACCAAACTCAAAACCTTAGGATCTCGGATGGGCCGACCTCGGCCCGTGTTCAGATCGGATTTAGGTCCAAAAATGTGGAACTTTTCTACGCATGCACCACCCACTTAGTCACCAGGATCGAGGATTTAACCAACGTGTTGGACTAAGCCTCCGAGGAGGCCGTCGATATGGAAGAGGATGACGTATACATCGTCACCTCTAACATCCGGTTATACTGGGAACTAGGTGGCCACCTCTACCTTTGACGTCTACATGGTAGACACTCCCAAGGATGACAAAAAGGAGGAGAAAGGTGAGGAGCCACCCAAACGCTAACGCCGAAGACGCCGTAATAAAGGTGCAGGCAATGACAATGCCAGCCATGAGGCCACTGATAACGGTGATGCCAGCGATAACGATGATACTCTAGATGGCGCCGATGACCAGAACGCAGGCTAAAATGCTGGCAATGGTCCCACGGATGGCACCACACCCAACAGGGATGATGAAGACCCCGAGGACGTCGATTATTACCCAGAGTCTGAGGAAGATTTAAGCCTCGGACCGGATGAGTTCGATAACCAGAGGAACCGTTAGATGATCCTTGGTTACAGGCCTTTCACCGGTGGTGGCTCAACACCGCCAGAAGCATGAAGCTAAAGTCCCAAAAGCTTCGAGCCGAGTAGGACAGGTTGACGGATAAGTCGACCGAAGTCGAGCAAGAGCTCGAAGGACAGCTCGGAGGAAATAAGCAGTTTTATCCGTGGAAAAGCCTACTTTTTGAGTTTGACGAGGAGATCGTTAGAAACCCTCTATCAGAACACGGCTGGGCCCAAGAACGCCCCCTCGAGGCTGAGATAAACCAGCTGGAGGCACTGGTATGCGTCGGTCCTACACAAACGGTTTTTAACCCCTTTCCGCGACGGCATATGGAACCGTCGCCAAGTGAGTGTGGGCGATAGGGGGGTCCTTCCCACACAACCCAGAAATCATCGGGGATAGGCCCTCCTGGGACCCAGGCTGGGGCTGTGTGCGATCGGGCGAGGCATCAAAACCCAATCATTTCCGTAGGTATGTACATCCCACACGGTGAATCCCAGAAAATCATTTCCGTTCGTATGTATATCACACACAGTCAATCCAAGGAATACGTTTCTGTTGTTATGTACATCCCACACAGTCAATCCAAGGAAAACGTTTCCGTTCGGACGTACATCCCACACAGTTTTATGTGTAGGCTCGTGTGTGAAAGGTGTAACTATCACACACGGTCTGCCTTGGTTAACTGTTTGCTTTTATCAACTATATCACACACGATTTGATGAAGAAAACTGTGTGGCATTGGGCTATCCATCGCAAGCGCTTTTACTGCTAGAACCGTTTGCAAAGGTCCATGACACATTTAGCAGGTTTATTAGTTTACAATTAATAATTCCAGTATTACGCAAATTCACATTTCATATCGAACAGCTGTTTGCCAATTTCATATTAGGCACATAAATATATTATAACATCACAGTACGGTAGCTACATGAAAACAACACAGTACAACATATAGCTAGTTCAACTTCATAAGAACATTATATTCATTTCCCTAATCGAGATCATCCAGGCTCGTCTTATCCACCTCTACTTACAGTTCAGTAAGAACCCGTTTTGCACGGGCCAACTGGGAAAGTGCCTCCTCCTTCGCCAACACCATCTTAGCAAAGTCCGATTTAAAAAATCTGAGCTCATTCTCCACCTTCAACTTTTTATCCCGCATCTTGAAATATGCTTCAGCGTTGACAACAGTTTCTCTACGCCTACGTGTGTTCTCTTCCTCATACATGCTCCAGAGCTTCGCTAGGCACATCTTCAAAGACTGTGGCCACTCTTGATCAACCCACTCCAAGTAAGAACACTTCCGTTCATCCTATAATATTTAAAACTAGATCAGTAACAATTGTAGGGGAAATGGGTTTATAGCAACATAGAAAATCACCAATGCTTATTTTGAAAAACTGAAGAAACATGTTAATTATGACATATCTTCTCAAAAAGATCAATGTGCAAATGAAATAATTGGTACTGAGACAACAACCAAATTCTAGAACATCAGAAGCTATAATTAACTACAACGACGCTACAAGTTCTTACTCATGTACAATAAATAACAAATTGAACATTTTATGAGGAAGGTAAATATAACTGCAATGGCATAGCGACAGTGTTTGGATGACAGCAAATTGATACTAACAAGTGTGTACATGCACAAATTTAGTAACATAGAACTAATAGCACTAAGGCCGTCCACTATGTATGCCAAAACTGGGGTAAAGACAACTGTTACTACATCTCGCACCGGTGCCCTGCACTGGCAAGCCGATGCAGCGGAAAAAAATATCAGGGACCCGGACTCCGGAGCATACGTAGTTGCTCCGATGCCCAGTTCCTTCGTGCCATAAAGATTTAGTATTTTACTGCTTGGCTGCTCGAATGTGTGGACCAAAGTTGGCTGCACAAACTGCTGAAGCGGTGCCAAATAATTTTCTAATGGCACCGCTGATGAGATGGCAACAATTTGAGATACTAGGTACAAACTGTGACACTGTTTTAGGATGCGTTTGGTTGAAGGTGTGGTATGAATGGGTTGGGACCGTGACAGTGTCTGAATCACATCTAACAAATGATTTGTAACAACGAAAGAGGGTCTAACCTTCTCTGCACATGCCAGAAACTTCCTCCCACTGTCCACAGAATCAAACAAAATTGGCTTCATGCATGGAGATTGGTGGTGACAACGAGCAGATAGATCTTCAGCCACCCCGCTCCATTCATTTCCACTGATGGTCCTAGGGAGCTACAAGAGGAAGAAATGACTCAAATCGACCGTCGGGTAAAAATCCTTCATTCCAAGTCATAGCCCGAGAGAGAGAAGAGAGGCATACCCGGGTGGTGAAGGAGTAGTCGCCGGAGGAGGAACCGCTAGAGAGGTCTTTGAAGAAGACCATGGCGACCCTGGCGGAAGGATGCGAGACGGCGAGAGCGAGGAAGCGGCTATAGCTTAGCAAGGAAGGAAGGAAGGAGGAAACAGGGGAAATGTGACTTGTGGTCGGGGAGAAAAGGGGGTGGGGAAGGGGGAAGGGGGGTGGGGGTAGCTATTCTAACGGTAGGCCAAAATTTTGGAAATGTGGAGGGAAAATTTTTGCGCGGTGCCGCCGGACCATTCATTTTGAACTATTGTGTGCATCGCAAACGATTCTTCTGCTTTACGCGCATGGGATTAGTTTGATAATTCAAATTTTGGTGGAAATTTCCCCGGGTACGTTGCTACCTCTTGAGCATACGTTGGTTTTCCCTTGAAGAGGAAAGGGTGATGCAGCAAAGTAGCGTAAGTATTTCCCTCAGTTTTTGAGAACCAAGGTATCAATCCAGTAGGAGACTACACGCAAGTCCCTCGTACCTGCACAAACAAATAAGAACCTTGCAACCAACGCGATAAAGGGGTTGTCAATCCCTTCACGGCCACTTGCAAAAGTGAGATCTGATAGAGATAATAAGATAAATATTTTTGGTATTTTTGTTGTATAGATTGAAAAGTAAAGTTTGCAAAATTAACGACGATAGAAATAGCACATTGGCGGGAGATTAATATAATGGAAGATAGACCCGGGGGCCATAGGTTTCACTAGTGGCTTCTCTCAAGATAGCATAATTTACGGTGGGTGAACAAATTACTGTCGAGCAATTGATAGAAAAGCGCATAATTATGAGAATATCTAGGCATGATCATGTATATAGGCATCACGTCCGTGTCAAGTAGACCGAAATGATTCTGCATCTACTACCACTACTGGAATTAGCTTATTTGCCGTCTGCCCACTCTTTGCCGTCCGCTTGCTGACGGCAAAGAAGGTCTTTGCCGTCAGCCACAAGAAAACGGACGGCAAAGATGTGGCTGATGGCAAACAAAGTCTTTGCCATCAGCCAGTTCTTTGCCGTCCGCTGGCTGACGGCAAAGATTCTTTGCCGTCCGCTAGCAGACGGCAAAGAGGTGGGTGGGTCCAGTTATTGTTTAACCAACTCAAGCCCACCGGCCCCACCTCTTTGCCGACCGTTGGCTGACGACAAAGAGGCGGGTACGTTAACGGCCGTCCCGCCCCCCTCTCTTCTCTCCACTCTCTCATTCCTGGGGGGGGGGGGGGGGGGGGGGGGGGGGGGGGGGGGGGGGGGGGGGGGGGGGGGGGGGGGGGGGGGGGGGGGGGGGGGGGGGGGGGGGGGGGGGGGGGGGGGGGGGGGGGGGGGGGGGGGGGGGGGGGGGGGGGGGGGGGGGGGGGGGGGGGGGGGGGGGGGGGGGGGGGGGGGGGGGGGGGGGGGGGGGGGGGGGGGGGGGGGGGGGGGGGGGGGGGGGGGGGGGGGGGGGGGGGGGGGGGGGGGGGGGGGGGGGGGGGGGGGGGGGGGGGGGGGGGGGGGGGGGGGGGGGGGGGGGGGGGGGGGGGGGGGGGGGGGGGGGGGGGGGGGGGGGGGGGGGGGGGGGGGGGGGGGGGGGGGGGGGGGGGGGGGGGGGGGGGGGGGGGGGGGGGGGGGGGGGGGGGGGGGGGGGGGGGGGGGGGGGGGGGGGGGGGGGGGGGGGGGGGGGGGGGGGGGGGGGGGGGGGGGGGGGGGGGGGGGGGGGGGGGGGGGGGGGGGGGGGGGGGGGGGGGGGGGGGGGGGGGGGGGGGGGGGGGGGGGGGGGGGGGGGGGGGGGGGGGGGGGGGGGGGGGGGGGGGGGGGGGGGGGGGGGGGGGGGGGGGGGGGGGGGGGGGGGGGGGGGGGGGGGGGGGGGGGGGGGGGGGGGGGGGGGGGGGGGGGGGGGGGGGGGGGGGGGGGGGGGGGGGGGGGGGGGGGGGGGGGGGGGGGGGGGGGGGGGGGGGGGGGGGGGGGGGGGGGGGGGGGGGGGGGGGGGGGGGGGGGGGGGGGGGGGGGGGGGGGGGGGGGGGGGGGGGGGGGGGGGGGGGGGGGGGGGGGGGGGGGGGGGGGGGGGGGGGGGGGGGGGGGGGGGGGGGGGGGGGGGGGGGGGGGGGGGGGGGGGGGGGGGGGGGGGGGGGGGGGGGGGGGGGGGGGGGGGGGGGGGGGGGGGGGGGGGGGGGGGGGGGGGGGGGGGGGGGGGGGGGGGGGGGGGGGGGGGGGGGGGGGGGGGGGGGGGGGGGGGGGGGGGGGGGGGGGGGGGGGGGGGGGGGGGGGGGGGGGGGGGGGGGGGGGGGGGGGGGGGGGGGGGGGGGGGGGGGGGGGGGGGGGGGGGGGGGGGGGGGGGGGGGGGGGGGGGGGGGGGGGGGGGGGGGGGGGGGGGGGGGGGGGGGGGGGGGGGGGGGGGGGGGGGGGGGGGGGGGGGGGGGGGGGGGGGGGGGGGGGGGGGGGGGGGGGGGGGGGGGGGGGGGGGGGGGGGGGGGGGGGGGGGGGGGGGGGGGGGGGGGGGGGGGGGGGGGGGGGGGGGGGGGGGGGGGGGGGGGGGGGGGGGGGGGGGGGGGGGGGGGGGGGGGGGGGGGGGGGGGGGGGGGGGGGGGGGGGGGGGGGGGGGGGGGGGGGGGGGGGGGGGGGGGGGGGGGGGGGGGGGGGGGGGGGGGGGGGGGGGGGGGGGGGGGGGGGGGGGGGGGGGGGGGGGGGGGGGGGGGGGGGGGGGGGGGGGGGGGGGGGGGGGGGGGGGGGGGGGGGGGGGGGGGGGGGGGGGGGGGGGGGGGGGGGGGGGGGGGGGGGGGGGGGGGGGGGGGGGGGGGGGGGGGGGGGGGGGGGGGGGGGGGGGGGGGGGGGGGGGGGGGGGGGGGGGGGGGGGGGGGGGGGGGGGGGGGGGGGGGGGGGGGGGGGGGGGGGGGGGGGGGGGGGGGGGGGGGGGGGGGGGGGGGGGGGGGGGGGGGGGGGGGGGGGGGGGGGGGGGGGGGGGGGGGGGGGGGGGGGGGGGGGGGGGGGGGGGGGGGGGGGGGGGGGGGGGGGGGGGGGGGGGGGGGGGGGGGGGGGGGGGGGGGGGGGGGGGGGGGGGGGGGGGGGGGGGGGGGGGGGGGGGGGGGGGGGGGGGGGGGGGGGGGGGGGGGGGGGGGGGGGGGGGGGGGGGGGGGGGGGGGGGGGGGGGGGGGGGGGGGGGGGGGGGGGGGGGGGGGGGGGGGGGGGGGGGGGGGGGGGGGGGGGGGGGGGGGGGGGGGGGGGGGGGGGGGGGGGGGGGGGGGGGGGGGGGGGGGGTGCTAGATTGTCAGTAATATCAATTGAGGAAGAAGCTAGTCCCACTTAAATTCAAAAAGAAGACCTCTATTGTGACAGAAGATTCCTCGCCCACAGCATCTCACTTATTGATTGTGACATAGCTCTCTATCTCCGCTCATAAGAAGATAGCGTTTCATTCACTCGCTCTAGAAACCATAGGAGCTACTATTCCCAAGTTTATTAAGAATGGGCACTCACTGGATTCAGGCTTCCACCGTTCTAGCTTCTCTTCGTAGTTCACTAGAATGTATCGAGCATGTTTATCCGGATCAGGAGGCTTTACATAAATTGCTACGATTGCCAAGTCGAAAAAGAACTGGGCATGAAAGTGAAAGTGGAAAGAGAAGGGAGCGTGACTTGTTTCAAGAATTGGATGCCCTTGTTAAGGAAATCTAGTATAAAAGGAGAAATTGGGCCTATTTATCACTTTTGGTACCTAACCACCTGAACTGGGAATAATGGCTAAAGATTGAAGGTTCTAAGCCATGTATCAGAGCCGGTTATTTGAGTATCGATGTTGTTGGAGTCTAGCTTCCGACCAATCCACTTCACTTCGGAGGACATAACAGCTTAAGAAGAAATCGAGATCAGGCCCGTGGAAAGCACACACACACGCCTGGGGAATGAATCCACTTTTTCATTCTCAATACTAGGGGGGGCTTCTCCGATCGATTGCTTTCACTGTTATTCCCCAGATTGGCAAAATGACCTTTCGTCTTGCTTCCGTAAAATAATAAAATGTGCTTTCGCCAGAAGGGGGGGGGGGGGGGGGGGGGGGGGGGGGGGGGGGGGGGGGGGGGGGGGGGGGGGGGGGGGGGGGGGGGGGGGGGGGGGGGGGGGGGGGGGGGGGGGGGGGGGGGGGGGGGGGGGGGGGGGGGGGGGGGGGGGGGGGGGGGGGGGGGGGGGGGGGGGGGGGGGGGGGGGGGGGGGGGGGGGGGGGGGGGGGGGGGGGGGGGGGGGGGGGGGGGGGGGGGGGGGGGGGGGGGGGGGGGGGGGGGGGGGGGGGGGGGGGGGGGGGGGGGGGGGGGGGGGGGGGGGGGGGGGGGGGGGGGGGGGGGGGGGGGGGGGGGGGGGGGGGGGGGGGGGGGGGGGGGGGGGGGGGGGGGGGGGGGGGGGGGGGGGGGGGGGGGGGGGGGGGGGGGGGGGGGGGGGGGGGGGGGGGGGGGGGGGGGGGGGGGGGGGGGGGGGGGGGGGGGGGGGGGGGGGGGGGGGGGGGGGGGGGGGGGGGGGGGGGGGGGGGGGGGGGGGGGGGGGGGGGGGGGGGGGGGGGGGGGGGGGGGGGGGGGGGGGGGGGGGGGGGGGGGGGGGGGGGGGGGGGGGGGGGGGGGGGGGGGGGGGGGGGGGGGGGGGGGGGGGGGGGGGGGGGGGGGGGGGGGGGGGGGGGGGGGGGGGGGGGGGGGGGGGGGGGGGGGGGGGGGGGGGGGGGGGGGGGGGGGGGGGGGGGGGGGGGGGGGGGGGGGGGGGGGGGGGGGGGGGGGGGGGGGGGGGGGGGGGGGGGGGGGGGGGGGGGGGGGGGGGGGGGGGGGGGGGGGGGGGGGGGGGGGGGGGGGGGGGGGGGGGGGGGGGGGGGGGGGGGGGGGGGGGGGGGGGGGGGGGGGGGGGGGGGGGGGGGGGGGGGGGGGGGGGGGGGGGGGGGGGGGGGGGGGGGGGGGGGGGGGGGGGGGGGGGGGGGGGGGGGGGGGGGGGGGGGGGGGGGGGGGGGGGGGGGGGGGGGGGGGGGGGGGGGGGGGGGGGGGGGGGGGGGGGGGGGGGGGGGGGGGGGGGGGGGGGGGGGGGGGGGGGGGGGGGGGGGGGGGGGGGGGGGGGGGGGGGGGGGGGGGGGGGGGGGGGGGGGGGGGGGGGGGGGGGGGGGGGGGGGGGGGGGGGGGGGGGGGGGGGGGGGGGGGGGGGGGGGGGGGGGGGGGGGGGGGGGGGGGGGGGGGGGGGGGGGGGGGGGGGGGGGGGGGGGGGGGGGGGGGGGGGGGGGGGGGGGGGGGGGGGGGGGGGGAGGGCAGTTACGCAACATTTTCTAAATATTGAATGTGCATTTTTCCCGCATTTTTTCGATTCCACTTCTGTATCAGAAATTAGTGTCAAGGGATGGAGTTCCTGTTTCGTTAACTAAGTCTCGCGTTGTTTGCTTGAGGAAGGGACGGCCGTAGCTAAATTTCCATTGCTAATCTTACATGTTCCCACGAACAATAAAGAAAAGAAGAAAAGGCTATTCCTTAGACACAGAGGTGGGATTAAGGCGTCATGCGGAACTCCAACAACATAGACCAGATGACTTATTTATTGAAAATAGGTTTAGGAGCCTGATCCTGGAGCTGAGCAAGCATGGGCGCGATCCACATCGAGTGGAACTACTATAACTATATCTGTGGAAGGAAGGTGGAACCTTCACCGAATCATAGTTAGGTGGCACCCATTCCGCAGTGGGCCGACGTCACACTGCCGCTTCAATAGCTAGCGGGTAATAATCAGAAAGTGAATCATCAACCACTCATTTAGAAGCCGCTCATGCAACAACGTTTAAGTAAATCCTTCCGCCCTTATTTTCTTTAGTCTAGTTGTTGGAGGAAATGCGCCTTGAACACATTACGTATACTAGCTGAGCTTTGTCCCTAATCGTGACTAGTTGTTATTAGTTTCGATCAATTTTCCCCCCAGCCGGCAATGCCTCAGCTTCTCAAAATCTAGGAAGCTCTGAAAAAAAGTCATCATTATGAAAAGATACTAGCGCTACTAATAAGGGAAGCTACTTTTTTCTAAGAAAGGAATAAAGCAGAAAACTAAAGAAAGAGATCTTAAGTGGGTCCCGTGAGTAGTTTGTCTTGTTTCAGTCCGTACAAGAAGATACTTTCAGGGTTGCCCAAGAAGGGACGGGCCTATCTATTGGTGGTACTAGTTCCGCGGGAGGGGCAGGATTTCGGTGCCGTCAGCATGGGTCCGGCTATCGATCACAAGGGTCTAGATACGGGTCTCGAACGAAAAAGTATGCTACATATTGCTCTGCTCCAGTTCCCTCTGCTTACACCTGGTCAGGGGGGGGGGGGGGGGGGGGGGGGGGGGGGGGGGGGGGGGGGGGGGGGGGGGGGGGGGGGGGGGGGGGGGGGGGGGGGGGGGGGGGGGGGGGGGGGGGGGGGGGGGGGGGGGGGGGGGGGGGGGGGGGGGGGGGGGGGGGGGGGGGGGGGGGGGGGGGGGGGGGGGGGGGGGGGGGGGGGGGGGGGGGGGGGGGGGGGGGGGGGGGGGGGGGGGGGGGGGGGGGGGGGGGGGGGGGGGGGGGGGGGGGGGGGGGGGGGGGGGGGGGGGGGGGGGGGGGGGGGGGGGGGGGGGGGGGGGGGGGGGGGGGGGGGGGGGGGGGGGGGGGGGGGGGGGGGGGGGGGGGGGGGGGGGGGGGGGGGGGGGGGGGGGGGGGGGGGGGGGGGGGGGGGGGGGGGGGGGGGGGGGGGGGGGGGGGGGGGGGGGGGGGGGGGGGGGGGGGGGGGGGGGGGGGGGGGGGGGGGGGGGGGGGGGGGGGGGGGGGGGGGGGGGGGGGGGGGGGGGGGGGGGGGGGGGGGGGGGGGGGGGGGGGGGGGGGGGGGGGGGGGGGGGGGGGGGGGGGGGGGGGGGGGGGGGGGGGGGGGGGGGGGGGGGGGGGGGGGGGGGGGGGGGGGGGGGGGGGGGGGGGGGGGGGGGGGGGGGGGGGGGGGGGGGGGGGGGGGGGGGGGGGGGGGGGGGGGGGGGGGGGGGGGGGGGGGGGGGGGGGGGGGGGGGGGGGGGGGGGGGGGGGGGGGGGGGGGGGGGGGGGGGGGGGGGGGGGGGGGGGGGGGGGGGGGGGGGGGGGGGGGGGGGGGGGGGGGGGGGGGGGGGGGGGGGGGGGGGGGGGGGGGGGGGGGGGGGGGGGGGGGGGGGGGGGGGGGGGGGGGGGGGGGGGGGGGGGGGGGGGGGGGGGGGGGGGGGGGGGGGGGGGGGGGGGGGGGGGGGGGGGGGGGGGGGGGGGGGGGGGGGGGGGGGGGGGGGGGGGGGGGGGGGGGGGGGGGGGGGGGGGGGGGGGGGGGGGGGGGGGGGGGGGGGGGGGGGGGTTCTGGCGAAAGCACATTTTATTATTTTACGGAAGCAAGACGAAAGGTCATTTTGCCAATCTGGGGAATAACAGTGAAAGCAATCGATCGGAGAAGCCCCCCCTAGTATTGAGAATGAAAAAGTGGATTCATTCCCCAGGCGTGTGTGTGTGCTTTCCACGGGCCTGATCTCGATTTCTTCTTAAGCTGTTATGTCCTCCGAAGTGAAGTGGATTGGTCGGAAGCTAGACTCCAACAACATCGATACTCAAATAACCGGCTCTGATACATGGCTTAGAACCTTCAATCTTTAGCCATTATTCCCAGTTCAGGTGGTTAGGTACCAAAAGTGATAAATAGGCCCAATTTCTCCTTTTATACTAGATTTCCTTAACAAGGGCATCCAATTCTTGAAACAAGTCACGCTCCCTTCTCTTTCCACTTTCACTTTCATGCCCAGTTCTTTTTCGACTTGGCAATCGTAGCAATTTATGTAAAGCCTCCTGATCCGGATAAACATGCTCGATACATTCTAGTGAACTACGAAGAGAAGCTAGAACGGTGGAAGCCTGAATCCAGTGAGTGCCCATTCTTAATAAACTTGGGAATAGTAGCTCCTATGGTTTCTAGAGCGAGTGAATGAAACGCTATCTTCTTATGAGCGGAGATAGAGAGCTATGTCACAATCAATAAGTGAGATGCTGTGGGCGAGGAATCTTCTGTCACAATAGAGGTCTTCTTTTTGAATTTAAGTGGGACTAGCTTCTTCCTCAATTGATATTACTGACAATCTAGCAGGGGGGGGGGGGGGGGGGGGGGGGGGGGGGGGGGGGGGGGGGGGGGGGGGGGGGGGGGGGGGGGGGGGGGGGGGGGGGGGGGGGGGGGGGGGGGGGGGGGGGGGGGGGGGGGGGGGGGGGGGGGGGGGGGGGGGGGGGGGGGGGGGGGGGGGGGGGGGGGGGGGGGGGGGGGGGGGGGGGGGGGGGGGGGGGGGGGGGGGGGGGGGGGGGGGGGGGGGGGGGGGGGGGGGGGGGGGGGGGGGGGGGGGGGGGGGGGGGGGGGGGGGGGGGGGGGGGGGGGGGGGGGGGGGGGGGGGGGGGGGGGGGGGGGGGGGGGGGGGGGGGGGGGGGGGGGGGGGGGGGGGGGGGGGGGGGGGGGGGGGGGGGGGGGGGGGGGGGGGGGGGGGGGGGGGGGGGGGGGGGGGGGGGGGGGGGGGGGGGGGGGGGGGGGGGGGGGGGGGGGGGGGGGGGGGGGGGGGGGGGGGGGGGGGGGGGGGGGGGGGGGGGGGGGGGGGGGGGGGGGGGGGGGGGGGGGGGGGGGGGGGGGGGGGGGGGGGGGGGGGGGGGGGGGGGGGGGGGGGGGGGGGGGGGGGGGGGGGGGGGGGGGGGGGGGGGGGGGGGGGGGGGGGGGGGGGGGGGGGGGGGGGGGGGGGGGGGGGGGGGGGGGGGGGGGGGGGGGGGGGGGGGGGGGGGGGGGGGGGGGGGGGGGGGGGGGGGGGGGGGGGGGGGGGGGGGGGGGGGGTTACTGTAATAGCGAAGGTATCTATGAAATGCAGTACCAAGGTCAATGAAATAAAAGCCATCAATAACCTAGATCGGTCTCAATAGCACTGCAGCCACACATCTTTTTTTGGTGGGAGGGTACTCCGAGTAGTGGGTACCTCGTAGGACCTCGACCCTGTCGATTTATCCACACTTCCATGACTTCTAGAGATATTGGTGGGTGTCATCTCGTTCAATTCTGGGTCAAATGACAAGAGGGCCGTTCAAGCAGATTGTCTATCCTGCTAGTAACTTCTACTCAGTGTCAGATGCAGCTATACCTTATGGAATGGACATCCAAATCTAGCTATCTCGCCAAACTCTTTGGCTATTGAGTGACGGGTCTGGAACGGGAGGAATGTTGTAATATATTTCTCTACCAAATTAGAGTGCACAGTCATTTTTCTATTGATGACAAGATGCCTAGGACCTGGAGGAGATCCATAAGGTGCCCTCAAGTAGGTACGACTATGGATCATTCTATTCCTTTCCTTTAGGTAGTCCTAAAAAGCAAAACCTTCAAAACTTCTTGGGATCCGGAGTTTTTCAGAAAAAGAAGTGCTTCGAATCATTTCTATTTGGGAATTGTTTCGTCATCCCTTGCATATTATAGTTCATCACGAAGTTCTAGTAGCTTGGTGATAGTGACTAAAGAACATTGTTAATCACTATCCTATCAGGAAGATTAACTCCCACTTGATTCAAGCGATTGAAGTACCCAGACATTCTGAGTACTTGCTCACTAGTTGAGCTATTCTCCTCCATCTTGTAGGCAAAGTACTTGTCAGAGGTCTCATACCTCCCGATTCGGGCATGAGGATGAAATACCAATTTCAGCTCTTGGAACATCTTATATGCTCCTTGTCATTCAAAACGTTTTTGAAGTCCCGGTTCTAAGCCGTAAAGCATGGCGCACTAAACTATCAAGTTGTCATCATACTGAGCTTGCCAAACATTCATAACGTCTGCATCTGCTTCTGCAATAGGTCCATCACCTAGCGGTGCATCAAGGACTTAATACTTCTGTGCAGCAATGAGGATAATCCTCAGATCACGGAGCTAGTCCGCATCATTGCTACTAACATCTTTCAACTTATATTTCTCTAGGAACATATCAAAAATAAACAGGGAGCTACATCGCGAGCTATTGATCTACAACATAGTTTGCAAATACTATCAGGACTAAGTTCATGATAAATTAAAGTTCAATTAATCAAATTACTTAAGAACTCCCACTTAGATAGACATCCCTCTAGTCACCTAAATGATCACGTGATCCACATCAACTAAACCATGTCGGATCATCACGTGAGATGGAGTAGTTTTCAATAGTGAACATCACTATGTTGATCATATCAACTATATGATTCACGTTCGACCTTTCGGTCTCAGTGTTCCGAGGCCATATCTGCATATGCTAGGCTCGTGGGGGGGGGGGGGGGGGGGGGGGGGGGGGGGGGGGGGGGGGGGGGGGGGGGGGGGGGGGGGGGGGGGGGGGGGGGGGGGGGGGGGGGGGGGGGGGGGGGGGGGGGGGGGGGGGGGGGGGGGGGGGGGGGGGGGGGGGGGGGGGGGGGGGGGGGGGGGGGGGGGGGGGGGGGGGGGGGGGGGGGGGGGGGGGGGGGGGGGGGGGGGGGGGGGGGGGGGGGGGGGGGGGGGGGGGGGGGGGGGGGGGGGGGGGGGGGGGGGGGGGGGGGGGGGGGGGGGGGGGGGGGGGGGGGGGGGGGGGGGGGGGGGGGGGGGGGGGGGGGGGGGGGGGGGGGGGGGGGGGGGGGGGGGGGGGGGGGGGGGGGGGGGGGGGGGGGGGGGGGGGGGGGGGGGGGGGGGGGGGGGGGGGGGGGGGGGGGGGGGGGGGGGGGGGGGGGGGGGGGGGGGGGGGGGGGGGGGGGGGGGGGGGGGGGGGGGGGGGGGGGGGGGGGGGGGGGGGGGGGGGGGGGGGGGGGGGGGGGGGGGGGGGGGGGGGGGGGGGGGGGGGGGGGGGGGGGGGGGGGGGGGGGGGGGGGGGGGGGGGGGGGGGGGGGGGGGGGGGGGGGGGGGGGGGGGGGGGGGGGGGGGGGGGGGGGGGGGGGGGGGGGGGGGGGGGGGGGGGGGGGGGGGGGGGGGGGGGGGGGGGGGGGGGGGGGGGGGGGGGGGGGGGGGGGGGGGGGGGGGGGGGGGGGGGGGGGGGGGGGGGGGGGGGGGGGGGGGGGGGGGGGGGGGGGGGGGGGGGGGGGGGGGGGGGGGGGGGGGGGGGGGGGGGGGGGGGGGGGGGGGGGGGGGGGGGGGGGGGGGGGGGGGGGGGGGGGGGGGGGGGGGGGGGGGGGGGGGGGGGGGGGGGGGGGGGGGGGGGGGGGGGGGGGGGGGGGGGGGGGGGGGGGGGGGGGGGGGGGGGGGGGGGGGGGGGGGGGGGGGGGGGGGGGGGGGGGGGGGGGGGGGGGGGGGGGGGGGGGGGGGGGGGGGGGGGGGGGGGGGGGGGGGGGGGGGGGGGGGGGGGGGGGGGGGGGGGGGGGGGGGGGGGGGGGGGGGGGGGGGGGGGGGGGGGGGGGGGGGGGGGGGGGGGGGGGGGGGGGGGGGGGGGGGGGGGGGGGGGGGGGGGGGGGGGGGGGGGGGGGGGGGGGGGGGGGGGGGGGGGGGGGGGGGGGGGGGGGGGGGGGGGGGGGGGGGGGGGGGGGGGGGGGGGGGGGGGGGGGGGGGGGGGGGGGGGGGGGGGGGGGGGGGGGGGGGGGGGGGGGGGGGGGGGGGGGGGGGGGGGGGGGGGGGGGGGGGGGGGGGGGGGGGGGGGGGGGGGGGGGGGGGGGGGGGGGGGGGGGGGGGGGGGGGGGGGGGGGGGGGGGGGGGGGGGGGGGGGGGGGGGGGGGGGGGGGGGGGGGGGGGGGGGGGGGGGGGGGGGGGGGGGGGGGGGGGGGGGGGGGGGGGGGGGGGGGGGGGGGGGGGGGGGGGGGGGGGGGGGGGGGGGGGGGGGGGGGGGGGGGGGGGGGGGGGGGGGGGGGGGGGGGGGGGGGGGGGGGGGGGGGGGGGGGGGGGGGGGGGGGGGGGGGGGGGGGGGGGGGGGGGGGGGGGGGGGGGGGGGGGGGGGGGGGGGGGGGGGGGGGGGGGGGGGGGGGGGGGGGGGGGGGGGGGGGGGGGGGGGGGGGGGGGGGGGGGGGGGGGGGGGGGGGGGGGGGGGGGGGGGGGGGGGGGGGGGGGGGGGGGGGGGGGGGGGGGGGGGGGGGGGGGGGGGGGGGGTAGGTTTGTTTATCCTTCCTTTTTCGAGTGTCTTCTTGGATAGTTATAGCAGCCCATAGGCGCAAGATGTACCTTGTGGAGGGCGGCGGTCCCCTGGACATAGCATAGTCCTTTCAGGCAGTGGCCGTTTAGTCCATGGTCTGTTGGATGGTCGGTGCAAGGCCAGAAATTGGAACACATTGATTCCGCTCGTTCCTGTCCTTCGCTTCAGGGCCTGTCCCTCGGTGTGGTCAGTACTCCATACTGTCGGGCAGCAAAGCTTACACTTGTTCACTTATTATGACGGTTCACCAGGGCCTCTTCCCTCCTCCCTTTTCTGCTCACTCGTAGGGGTCCAGACCCCCACAAAGGGGGAGGGAGTCGACTGAACATCTCAGCCATTGGCGGGAATTTCGCCCGCATCCGATCCCCAATTCTTGTTCACCCCGGATGATCGTGTTGGGTAAATTGTGACCTCGTATGATCGTATCGGGTGAGCAACAGCCACTTCGTCACAGTACTGACTTATGGGCTAACAGGTCACACTTTGGCCAAGTATCGGGGGGGGGGGGGGGGGGGGGGGGGGGGGGGGGGGGGGGGGGGGGGGGGGGGGGGGGGGGGGGGGGGGGGGGGGGGGGGGGGGGGGGGGGGGGGGGGGGGGGGGGGGGGGGGGGGGGGGGGGGGGGGGGGGGGGGGGGGGGGGGGGGGGGGGGGGGGGGGGGGGGGGGGGGGGGGGGGGGGGGGGGGGGGGGGGGGGGGGGGGGGGGGGGGGGGGGGGGGGGGGGGGGGGGGGGGGGGGGGGGGGGGGGGGGGGGGGGGGGGGGGGGGGGGGGGGGGGGGGGGGGGGGGGGGGGGGGGGGGGGGGGGGGGGGGGGGGGGGGGGGGGGGGGGGGGGGGGGGGGGGGGGGGGGGGGGGGGGGGGGGGGGGGGGGGGGGGGGGGGGGGGGGGGGGGGGGGGGGGGGGGGGGGGGGGGGGGGGGGGGGGGGGGGGGGGGGGGGGGGGGGGGGGGGGGGGGGGGGGGGGGGGGGGGGGGGGGGGGGGGGGGGGGGGGGGGGGGGGGGGGGGGGGGGGGGGGGGGGGGGGGGGGGGGGGGGGGGGGGGGGGGGGGGGGGGGGGGGGGGGGGGGGGGGGGGGGGGGGGGGGGGGGGGGGGGGGGGGGGGGGGGGGGGGGGGGGGGGGGGGGGGGGGGGGGGGGGGGGGGGGGGGGGGGGGGGGGGGGGGGGGGGGGGGGGGGGGGGGGGGGGGGGGGGGGGGGGGGGGGGGGGGGGGGGGGGGGGGGGGGGGGGGGGGGGGGGGGGGGGGGGGGGGGGGGGGGGGGGGGGGGGGGGGGGGGGGGGGGGGGGGGGGGGGGGGGGGGGGGGGGGGGGGGGGGGGGGGGGGGGGGGGGGGGGGGGGGGGGGGGGGGGGGGGGGGGGGGGGGGGGGGGGGGGGGGGGGGGGGGGGGGGGGGGGGGGGGGGGGGGGGGGGGGGGGGGGGGGGGGGGGGGGGGGGGGGGGGGGGGGGGGGGGGGGGGGGGGGGGGGGGGGGGGGGGGGGGGGGGGGGGGGGGGGGGGGGGGGGGGGGGGGGGGGGGGGGGGGGGGGGGGGGGGGGGGGGGGGGGGGGGGGGGGGGGGGGGGGGGGGGGGGGGGGGGGGGGGGGGGGGGGGGGGGGGGGGGGGGGGGGGGGGGGGGGGGGGGGGGGGGGGGGGGGGGGGGGGGGGGGGGGGGGGGGGGGGGGGGGGGGGGGGGGGGGGGGGGGGGGGGGGGGGGGAATCCATTCATTTCTGGGAGCACTAGCACAAGCAAAAATGGTTGAAAAGTCTATTGTTTGAAAGAGAGTAAAACAACCAAAAATCCCAAGAGCTAATCCAAAATCACCTACTCGATTGACAAGCATAGCTTTTATAGCAGCTTTATCCGCCTGAAGTCGTGTAAACCAGAAATGAATTAACAAATATGAAACAAGACCTACTCCCTCCCATCCCAGGAATAATTGAAGAAAGTTATCTCCAGTCACCAACATTAGCATAAAAAAAGTAAAAATGGATAAATAACACATAAATCGAGGGCTATGCGGATCCTCAGACATATATGAAATGGAATAAAGATGGACCAAGCTACTTATGAATGTAACCACAATTAACATCACTATGGTCAGGCTATCGAACACAGAGTCAAAAGTGAATTACGAGTCAGGCCAATCTGCGAATCGAGCGAGCTCCCCTTGCAATGATGTGGTGGTGAACCTCTCATTCATCTTCAGTGCTCTCCGAACCGTGCGGGAAGGTTTCCCATCACACGGCTCACCAACTTGATCTTCTGCGGGAACCTTATGTAAGAACAGGCCTGGCAAAAGAAGTACGGTCTCGCTTTCCTTTGCCACTCAAGTGTACGGCATCTGCCGTGCTTAGGCCCCTTCTTCCCTTCCCTAATCCAAAAATGAGTCCACCGCCTGCCTGGCACTGTATGGGTATAGGTATGGCGTGCAGGCCAGCCTCCCTTGGATTTTAGGTGATTAACTACCGAAGCGAAGAGAAGGCTGGATCAAGAAAAGGAGGGTACTACGAGCCCTCTGCCCCACGCATCTAACCAGCTCGCGTGGTTCACCGGGGGGGGGGGGGGGGGGGGGGGGGGGGGGGGGGGGGGGGGGGGGGGGGGGGGGGGGGGGGGGGGGGGGGGGGGGGGGGGGGGGGGGGGGGGGGGGGGGGGGGGGGGGGGGGGGGGGGGGGGGGGGGGGGGGGGGGGGGGGGGGGGGGGGGGGGGGGGGGGGGGGGGGGGGGGGGGGGGGGGGGGGGGGGGGGGGGGGGGGGGGGGGGGGGGGGGGGGGGGGGGGGGGGGGGGGGGGGGGGGGGGGGGGGGGGGGGGGGGGGGGGGGGGGGGGGGGGGGGGGGGGGGGGGGGGGGGGGGGGGGGGGGGGGGGGGGGGGGGGGGGGGGGGGGGGGGGGGGGGGGGGGGGGGGGGGGGGGGGGGGGGGGGGGGGGGGGGGGGGGGGGGGGGGGGGGGGGGGGGGGGGGGGGGGGGGGGGGGGGGGGGGGGGGGGGGGGGGGGGGGGGGGGGGGGGGGGGGGGGGGGGGGGGGGGGGGGGGGGGGGGGGGGGGGGGGGGGGGGGGGGGGGGGGGGGGGGGGGGGGGGGGGGGGGGGGGGGGGGGGGGGGGGGGGGGGGGGGGGGGGGGGGGGGGGGGGGGGGGGGGGGGGGGGGGGGGGGGGGGGGGGGGGGGGGGGGGGGGGGGGGGGGGGGGGGGGGGGGGGGGGGGGGGGGGGGGGGGGGGGGGGGGGGGGGGGGGGGGGGGGGGGGGGGGGGGGGGGGGGGGGGGGGGGGGGGGGGGGGGGGGGGGGGGGGGGGGGGGGGGGGGGGGGGGGGGGGGGGGGGGGGGGGGGGGGGGGGGGGGGGGGGGGGGGGGGGGGGGGGGGGGGGGGGGGGGGGGGGGGGGGGGGGGGGGGGGGGGGGGGGGGGGGGGGGGGGGGGGGGGGGGGGGGGGGGGGGGGGGGGGGGGGGGGGGGGGGGGGGGGGGGGGGGGGGGGGGGGGGGGGGGGGGGGGGGGGGGGGGGGGGGGGGGGGGGGGGGGGGGGGGGGGGGGGGGGGGGGGGGGGGGGGGGGGGGGGGGGGGGGGGGGGGGGGGGGGGGGGGGGGGGGGGGGGGGGGGGGGGGGGGGGGGGGGGGGGGGGGGGGGGGGGGGGGGGGGGGGGGGGGGGGGGGGGGGGGGGGGGGGGGGGGGGGGGGGGGGGGGGGGGGGGGGGGGGGGGGGGGGGGGGGGGGGGGGGGGGGGGGGGGGGGGGGGGGGGGGGGGGGGGGGGGGGGGGGGGGGGGGGGGGGGGGGGGGGGGGGGGGGGGGGGGGGGGGGGGGGGGGGGGGGGGGGGGGGGGGGGGGGGGGGGGGGGGGGGGGGGGGGGGGGGGGGGGGGGGGGGGGGGGGGGGGGGGGGGGGGGGGGGGGGGGGGGGGGGGGGGGGGGGGGGGGGGGGGGGGGGGGGGGGGGGGGGGGGGGGGGGGGGGGGGGGGGGGGGGGGGGGGGGGGGGGGGGGGGGGGGGGGGGGGGGGGGGGGGGGGGGGGGGGGGGGGGGGGGGGGGGGGGGGGGGGGGGGGGGGGGGGGGGGGGGGGGGGGGGGGGGGGGGGGGGGGGGGGGGGGGGGGGGGGGGGGGGGGGGGGGGGGGGGGGGGGGGGGGGGGGGGGGGGGGGGGGGGGGGGGGGGGGGGGGGGGGGGGGCACTCTCTTTTGGTTGGTTACTTCATTGAAATAGAAAGTACATCTCTAACTCCTGGCTAACGCGAATCATTCAAAAACTACTACTTATTGGGTTGGGCAACCGACACGTGAAATCGATGCCGGGCTACACTTCCTTCAATTAATTGTTTAGGTTTACTTTGGCGGAGCATTCAATCCAGGTGTGGGAATCATTCCGACTTCATGTATTTGCCCTGCCCTAGCCTGTTGGGAATGTAGGTGTCCGAGAATGGAAGCTCGGCAACAGAGCAGACCGGAAGAAGTATGTACCTCATGAAGCAAGGACTAGCCAGAGCTCTTAGTATGGCCACTTTTGCAGGATGAATCCATTCACTGCCTGCTTCTCTATCGCATTGGACCTAGAAAGAGTGCAAACAGGAAGCATAGATCCTTGAGAAATAGAGGAGCTATGAGTGCTGTCCACAACCTCTAATGTTCCAAAAGAGATAATCCGTCACTCGCTCCAGAGACCTCAGTACCGTGCTAACTCCAAGAATTTCCTTCTTTACTACATAAAGCATCAGCTGCTGGATAGAAAGCAAAAGCATTTATTTATAGCTGACAGTTAGCTTTCGCTTGATTTCTTTCTTATCAAATTACATTTTGTTGATTGTAGATTGGGTCGGTGTAAATAAAGGGTGAGCTCGGGCCAAACTACAGTGGGAAAGGCCGAGTATACACCAACCATACTTTGGAGTGAGAAGGAGATCCTAACTAACAAAATAAGGCATCTGATACTATGCTGAAAAGTCCCGTTTGGTCACTTTTCAAAAGAAGGATGCGCCGCTATTTTATCATCATCTGGCACTGCTTGACTTGCTTTCACAGCTTTTAGCTTGAACGTGGCACTAAAGCCTCCATGTCAACTAAAGAAAATAGTTCAAGACAGTAGAGCACAGAGGGAATTACCAACATGGGTTCAGCATTTCGTTTAGTGAATGCGGAGATAAAAGCAGCTGCTATTGATGTGCAATTGGACCGCTCGCATCGCTCCTTGACACGAAGGCTATAAGAATCAAAGGAAATACTGGGCGTAAATGACTTTGGAGTTCAAACCTGGCAAAGTCCTTACTTACTCGGCTCCAGGCCAAAGCGATGAAAAGACCCTTTATTTAATATGGTCACGCCCATGAGAGAAAGTCTAGCCCTATCAACACCTTCTGATCCTAGTTGGCTCGAGTAAGGCAGGCTACTTCTAAGCAATCTAGAGAACATTGAACCTCATTGAAAAGAAATAACTTCCGGCCAACATAAAGATCCAGCAACCTTTTGCCTGACCTCGGCTCTGACGCATTCCTCCTAGCCTAGATTTTCACTACATTCTTTGGGATCAATGCCTACTTCTTGAACTTGAAATACCTGTATCCCTTCTTCGATAAGTGGAATGTTTCGCTTGAGCGTCTACTTTGGCGAAGGGGGGGGGGGGGGGGGGGGGGGGGGGGGGGGGGGGGGGGGGGGGGGGGGGGGGGGGGGGGGGGGGGGGGGGGGGGGGGGGGGGGGGGGGGGGGGGGGGGGGGGGGGGGGGGGGGGGGGGGGGGGGGGGGGGGGGGGGGGGGGGGGGGGGGGGGGGGGGGGGGGGGGGGGGGGGGGGGGGGGGGGGGGGGGGGGGGGGGGGGGGGGGGGGGGGGGGGGGGGGGGGGGGGGGGGGGGGGGGGGGGGGGGGGGGGGGGGGGGGGGGGGGGGGGGGGGGGGGGGGGGGGGGGGGGGGGGGGGGGGGGGGGGGGGGGGGGGGGGGGGGGGGGGGGGGGGGGGGGGGGGGGGGGGGGGGGGGGGGGGGGGGGGGGGGGGGGGGGGGGGGGGGGGGGGGGGGGGGGGGGGGGGGGGGGGGGGGGGGGGGGGGGGGGGGGGGGGGGGGGGGGGGGGGGGGGGGGGGGGGGGGGGGGGGGGGGGGGGGGGGGGGGGGGGGGGGGGGGGGGGGGGGGGGGGGGGGGGGGGGGGGGGGGGGGGGGGGGGGGGGGGGGGGGGGGGGGGGGGGGGGGGGGGGGGGGGGGGGGGGGGGGGGGGGGGGGGGGGGGGGGGGGGGGGGGGGGGGGGGGGGGGGGGGGGGGGGGGGGGGGGGGGGGGGGGGGGGGGGGGGGGGGGGGGGGGGGGGGGGGGGGGGGGGGGGGGGGGGGGGGGGGGGGGGGGGGGGGGGGGGGGGGGGTTTTCCAGTGAATGCCACCAGCAAAGAAACCAGAATACCTAACAGTACGAATAAGTTACTTACCCGAGACTCTGACATTTTCAATGAGCCAAAAGAGTTACCACCAGACCCATGATCATGTAATACCTCTTCTGGAGGGAGCTGAGCTGATTAATCTCAGGCCGTATAGATACTCGCACGATCAAA